>VUQS01070934.1:0-11108 GCA_015108495.1 Heterochromis multidens
GCAACCGCCAAACCCAGACTCGTCCATCAGATTGCCAGACAGAGAAGCATGATTCATCACTACAGAGAACACATCTCCACTGCTCTAGAGTCCAGTGGCAGCGTGTTTTAGACCACTGCATCCGACGCTTTGCATTGCACTTGGTGATGTAAGGCTTGGATGTAGCTGATCACCCATGGAAACCCATTCCATGAAGCTCTCTACACACTGTTCTTGAGCTAATCTGAAGGCCACATGAAGTTTGGAGGTCTGTAGCTATTGACTCTGCAGAAAGTTGGTGACCTCTGCGCACTATGTGCCTCAGCATCCGCTGACCCTGCAATTTTACATGGCCTACCACTTCGTGCCTGAGTTACTGTCGCTCCCAATCGCTTCCACTTTGTTATAATACCACTAACAGTTGACTGTGGAATATTTAGTAGCGAGGAAATTTCACGACTGCACTTGTTGCACAGGTGGCATCCTATCACGGTACCACACTGGAATTCACTGAGCTCCTGATAGCGACCCATTCTTTCACAAATGTTTGTAGAAGCGGTCTGCATGCCTAGGTGCTGGATTTTATACACCTGTGGCCACGGAAGTGATTTGAACACCTGAATTCAATGATTTGGATGGGTGAGTGAATACTTTTAGCAATATAGTGTGTTTCTGGTATAGATACTATCTATCTTGCAACAGCCCCTCAATTTCTGCCGTCTTTTACTTACTTCTTACTTGGGTTGCATATTAATGTGAGATACACACCTGTAAAGTCTTGTGACTGGATCTTGCATCATTCTAATTCTATCACATTGGTAAAATCTGTCCACAGACAAACTGACATATACTTAAGTGTATAATTTGTTGGACAAAGACACAATTTTTGTAGTTTTGGCTCTGTGCACTACCACAGTGGATTCTAAAATAAAAACATCAACATGTGATTGAAGTGCAGACTTTCAGCTTTGGCCAGGCTGTAATTCCTAACCAGTTAATGCAAAAGTTTTGTTAAACACCTTAAATTAAGGCTGAAAGTCTGGACCTCAATCACATATTGATTGTTTGATTTAAAATCCATTTTGTTGATGTACAGAGGCAAAGCTACCAAAAAAAGTGCCATTACACAAACATTACAAATTCATACATTTTTTAGAGGGCGTAGAACTTATTTGTGTAGATACTCATCAAATATTACTGACTAACATAAAATTGGGGCCCACCTGATCCAAGTCAAAGAGAGACAGGAAAAAAGTGCAGATAGAATTATGAAAGAGGAATCTGAAGAGTGCGTATGTTAGTGTTTGAGAGAAAAAACTGAGATGCTGCACACACTTCGATAGACTCACACAAACACTGACCCACATTCATTGTTTAGATGGGACATGCCCAGATTCCTCCTCCTCTTTTTTTTTCTCTCCCTCTTTCTGTATCACACTCAAGTACGTACATCCACAAACACTATCAAAATGATCATTAGATAACTACATAGCACGCACACATCAGTGTTTTGCCTAAACAAACTCTGACTTGTTGAACTGTGGTGATCAACCTCATGACTCTTGGCAGTAGTTAGCTGGGAGAAAACTGTTTATTTCACAATAAAAGTCTTGTTTCACATCTTGCAGCTGTGACTTTTTTTTTTCTCCATGAAATTTGACATTTATGTTTATAAGCCTCCTCGCTGCTATTGTCATTGTTGGCTCAGAGGAATTAATTTAGTGGGAAGAAACTGCTCCTGATGCAAATGTTGGAAGCTTGCTTGATATTTAAACCACCCATGCTGAAAATGTGCAAGCTGTTAATAAATGTTATGCCATGTAATGACTTCATTAGGAGTGACTACCACCAGAAAGCATGGAAGAAAGAAAGAACATAACTAGAGGGTGAATGGTGGGATTAATGCTTCTCTAACCAGCCAGCAAACCTCCACCCATCCCTGTCTGTTATGTAGCGTCTTCATAGATTGATTTTATAATTAAAATCAGTCAACAATCATTCATGTCAATCATGAGTGTATGGTTAGTTTCTGTTTCTAGAGCCAAGGGGAAAAGCTGGCTGGAGTCTGTATGTGCACAAATAAAAAAATAAGAACAACAGCAAAAAATACTCTAGCAGCACCTCAGAACCTCACCTTTTATGTTCCATATCAACTCTTATTATTATTTGTAGTGTCTTCTTCTTCTTCTTCTTCTTAACTAGGAGGTTTATAAAGAAAAAAGTCTTGCAGCTCCTCTGGCTGCAAAAAGAAGGCAGATTGTATTTTTGTTAAAAAACACTGCTGCTTACTTGATCCATGACCTCAATAAACACTTTCCTCGTGAGTTTATGGTCTAAGTTGACCGTTTCAGGGCTTATTGAATACAACATGTCTTTGTTTTGTAAGTTGTATCCTAATGAGAGTTTAAAAAATTAGAATAAAGCAGGTTATGCTTTAAGGACCTACCTTATACCATGTGCTACCATATGCTCAGCTGCTGACTGTACTTATATATTTGCTTTACAGACATTAACGTGGCATTAATGTTCTTGCCTGAATGTTTGCAAGAAAGAAAATAATATGCTGAGCCATTGTTCAAACTATCCTGCAACTGATTAAAGCTCATCACCTTTGCCAAGAAACAGGGCGTACTGGCTGGCTCATCATAAAACTGCTCTGAATAACAATAACCGCACCCATCCAACAACACAAATTTACAAAGAAAAGGCACACACATATAAATGAAGTTCAAGGGAAAAAACCATCTAAAAGTGGTTCTTAGAAAGGTGTTGGGCAACTATGTGCTGCTAGATCAGCTTCAATGCATTCCTCCTTTGGTGATGAGAGTGCCATCTAACACACCAGTCCAAAAACTACCACAGGAGTTCCAGTGGGTTGAGACCTGGTGACTGGCGGTCATAGCGTATTACATTATATCGTTCAATAACCCCTAGTGCATTATGGATGGGGGTATTGCCATCCTGGTGGAAGAGACCACTCTCATTAAGAGAGAAAGGCTATCGCTCAGAACAACTTGACAACTGGATCCAGACCATGCCAGGGAAATGCATAACAGAGCCACCGAATCCCCTCACTGTAGGGATCAAGGGTTCAGGTTTTTCATTTGGTTTCTCACCCGACTGTATGTCTCTCTCTGCCTCTCTCTGGAGCAGTATCTGGAACAGTAGGGTCAGGGTCTCATCCTCCTCCCACTTGCCTCTAATCAGCTCCATAGCCTCTCTGTGCTCTACTTGTTTCTCACACTTTGACATGAATGCAAGACTAAATTTTAGATTCCTAACCAAAAGAAGTTTGAATATTTTGCTACATTCTTAACACATTATGTTTTGTTCATTTTTTAATCTGTGCAAATCCACATTTAAACACTTGAAATAAGAAGCACGGGAGATGAATTAAATGTAAATGGAGAACTTTGGCAAAAAGTATGAATTTCTTCTCTAGAATGACAGGAAGGGATGCCTCTTTTTTAACTGATGCCGGGGTGCTAATAAAGGAGACACTTCTGTTTGTTTTGAATGGTTATGAAAGGGCCCGTTTGTTTGGCTGTGCCTGCTGTTGTCAAGGAAACAGACATTCCCCAGAGTACTGTTCATATTAATTGTTTTATTCCTCCCACTGTCGTCCTCTCGCTTCTGGCCACAGACACAATCAAGCAAGTGTGGACAGACTCACATGTTTGAATTCTGTCTCTTCATGTCCTCGTGTCTCTTTCTATTTGCTCTGTACCGTCTTTGTATTTTCCCATCTCTGAGCCTCTCGTGTTTGAATAATCTCTCCCTTCCTGGACCTCTTCTCTCACTGCTCCCTCGTGGCCACGAAACAGCTGTTTGGCAAAATCTGATCGTCACAGAGGTTCTTTAAGAAATTATTTGCTGTGAAATCTTGGGGGTGAGCTTAAGACACATTTAAAGCCCAAGGCAAAGCCAAAAGGGAGATGATATGACTGTTGGCAAGCACATTTGAAATATAACTTAAAATTGCTTCTGATAAAAGATGGGAAACACTGTCTCACTCAGCTGCAGTTAAAAGAAATTTCCACTTTTCATGCTAAGTGCATTCTAGTAGTTATTTTGTGTTGAAGTCTTTTAATTTTCTCTATGGATTCTTTACTTTTAGAAGAATCACAATAACAGTGTTTGCAAAGCAACACCAATAGAGCAACTTTTTTCCTAAAGTGGTTGCAGCCTGCTGGCCCTACAGTCATGGTGAACATTTCACATACTGAAAGCAAAGTATGTAACCTCGTGGACTCAGTCTCAAACACTTTAATGTTGACACTGGGAAATCAAGTGTGTAGAGACAGCTGGGTTGATGGGATCCTGCTTGTAAGAAGTTTACAGGGGCCCTATATTCCCCACATCCTTTTTTTTTTTACATTCCAATAATAGTTTTGCACGTTTCACAGTCACAATCTTATTTGCTTTATACTGAACTTTAGTGCAGCTCCCCAGTTCATTCACTGCTCGTACAGTAACAAGGCATTCTCTTCCCCCTCTCTTTAAGCCAGCTTTCTTCTGATTGGCTACCCCTCGCAAACAAAACGTTTTCACAGCACAGAGGGTGGAGCTGGTGTATGCCCTTATCTGCTCTTAGTGACATCATACAGAACTAATAATAAGGAAAAAAAAAACTGTTTGAAACGAAGTGCTTAGAGCAGTCTGAAGCCTTTTGACTCATAGTGATTACTGGTACATATATAATCATTATGCATCCACCATTGTAACAGGATATATATCATAGAAAATAAGGAATAGCATAAAAGGTCAGTTTAAAATTAAACGTATTAGTACTATGTAGTGATCAAGAAATACTGTTTATATCTACTGGTGCTATTATTTCTTACTTCAACTGACATATTAAATATAACTAGTACATGCCCATGCTACTGTATACTTTGGCCAATATGTACTATTGGCAAGCTGATAGAGTTAATCACACTGAGAAAAGTAAAAAAATAAATAGGGGATATAATGGATGTTTTTATGCTAAACATGGCTCATTTTAACCCATTGCTAGTTGGTTGTTAGGCAACATAACAGCATTGTAATATCATGCATAAATAAACTTTTGTGGATATAGACGAGACGTTATTGTTGTGAAATCAAAACCACTGAATGCTGTTATAAGGTATTATAGGTGTGTAAATGCTAAAATTGGGCCATTTTACCCAATGCTAGGTGGTTGCTAGGCAACATGATGACGTCATAATATCTGGCCTAAGATGTAGATGTGGTTGCTCAATTTTTGATCATGCAGGAGGAGTTCCTGGACAAAGAAACAAACACTTAGACAGAGATTTTGAGTATTATGGTAAGATACCAACACTGTGTATTTGTAATAAGCTAAAATCAAGTGTCAATTTTTTTTAGGCTCTAACATTGACTCAACATGTCAGTGTATTAGGACATTAACCTTTATGTTTACTCTGATTAGTGTGATGTTGTTGTGTAACTTCCACCAACTTTCAATCAGTGGAATTGCAGGAAATTATGCGGATGGTAGAGCTACAAATAATCTAGAGGGGTGTACTACGAAGTGAGGTTTTTGGCTTAGTGACCTGTGTCAAACTTAAAGTCAGAGTTTTAAGTGTCACAACAGTGGCTCTCTTTTTACCTGGCTAAATCTCTGTGGTAACTTAGACTGAACAGATAACCCGAGAGATATACTACAAACAAAGTTCAGCATAGCCAGGCTTTCTTTGCTTTAGCTGGCTTGACAAAACCTAAAACCCCAGTTGGAGATAACAGGTATAATGACGGTGGTTATCAACGTTCTCTGTTAAGCTGGTGTCATGGTCCCTGGGTCTTTGACCCAAGGTTTTGAGTTTATTTAAACGTGTTGGTTTTTCCTTTTGTATTATTAGTTATTCATGTTTCAGTCTTGGAGTACCTTTGAGTTTACCTTGCTGTATTCTTTAGAGTGTCTTTGATTTTGCATTTTAGGTTCGAGTTTGGGTTTTCCAGGAACCTCAGAGTTTTGTCATTTGTATATCTAGATCTTGGTTCTTGGTTTCTTTACGTTAGTTCCCTGTCTGCCCTGACCTTGCCTCGGTGTTCTGTATCTCATGTTTGTTTACTTTCTCTCTCTCTCTCTCTGTCAAGTCTGCGTCTCTGTGCCCATGTTCTGCCATTTCCTGTTTTATTTTGGTAGCCTGTACTAGTGTGCATTTTCTTCAGTTTTGCTTCCTCTTGTCTCATTAGTGTGATTTTGTCCAGCCCTGTTCCCCTGGTGTTCCCCATCTGCCCAATCACCTGCTTGTGTATTTATTGTCTGCATTTTCCCCAGGTCAGTGTTGCTATCTCCCTCATGGTGTGTGTTCTCAGTCTCAGTCTCAGTCAGTCTGTAAGTCAGTTTAGTTTAGTCCTGTTCTCTACATGCTCCATGTTTGTTTTCGTTTTGTTTCCTCGCCTTTTTCCCAGCATCAATAAAGCTGTGGTTTTTAGTCCTAATTCTGTCTGTGAGTCCTGCACTTGGGTCCTACTCCATCTGCCACACACTTCTGGAAACCTGACAGCTGGGCTCTCTGCTTGAGTCGCCGTACGCGCTCACAAAAAAATGGGCATTTTGCAGGTTATGTGACTCTCCTTCCACAATAAATGATCCCCATGAATGCCGCCTACTCCAATCAGAGACATCATCAGATGATGATGATAAAATGGTGATTACAAATCTTTAAAGAAAAACAAAAAATATAACAGCAAAATTCAAGATTTTACCAGAAAAAAGATTAATGCTCCAGAAAATTGTTAATCTTGGGATTTAGCGCACAGAGCAGTGAAATAAACATTTTAATTCAAGTTAATTACTTTATCGCTGAGTGTGCTCTCAGTGCTGCTGTTTATTTCTAAGATGTGGCTGAACATTAGAGTTTTAAAACTTTAAACTGGATCCATTTAAACATTAAAGCTTAGCCTACAGTCCCACAGCCTAATAAAGGCTAATAGTTTGTTGCAGATGAAAGTGAAATTAATTTCACTGATTGAACAGGTATTCTTGGTGTGTGTTCTGTGTTCTAGTAGCTGCAGTTCCAGGAGTGTAAAAGAGACTCAGCAACAGATCAAAATCAAGTATAACAACATTTATACATTTTCTGCATCATCAAATTAATGCATGCACATTATTTTTTTATGTTCTTTGTAGATTATTATCAACATTTTATCATCATCATCAGATAATGCCTCTGATTGGAGTAGGTGGCACTCATAAGGATAATTTTGTGCGAGTCATACAATGTGTGAAACGTCCCTTTTTATGTAAGCGGGCACAGAGCCTGAAGCTCCAACCGGGGTTTTAGGTTTTGTCAAGCCAGAAATCTTGGATTTGTTCGTGGTATACCCCTCAGGTGTCCTCCCATCAAAAACGTGCTACCAAATAGGCCCTAACAGTCAAAATGTAAACCTTTATTTTCACACTTTTAAACTGTGCTAGCAAAAGTTGTTTGCATTTGCTGAATCAAGTGTAAAAGAACGCAACACCGCTTGACCATATGGCATCAGTTTGTGAGTTTCACACATAGAATTCAGCTGCTTTAGCAAACATCAGCAAACAGGGTGTCTTTCATTGTTTCCCTTACTTGCATCTATTTCTCATGTTTTAGCTCCTTCCAGTGAGCATGCTTGAAATGGAGTGTAGTCACTTTTTTAAGTTTCTTAACACCAGGGTGAAAATCAGTGCTTATTGCTTTCTCCTATAGATGTTTGCACCTGTAACCATACCTTAATGTTGTGCAGTTCTGAAGCGTGAACTGTGTTCACAAGTGAACTGTGCATCACTGCAACAATGGTAGGTCTTCTTTCTCTCATGTTGGACTGAGGTCAGATGCTACACCGACTCGCCCTTTTCAGGTGCAACATGGTATTAACCAAAGGGTCTGAATACAGACAGCTGGTTAGCATGACTGGTCAGCAGACTTCAATATATAGACATCCTTTACATAATGAGAAACCTTTTTTGATGATTTTTTAAAAAAAAAATCCAATCCAATCATTTAAGTATGCAGTATTGCAGATTTTATGGGAGTGGGTCATTTCCTGTTTCCTCATTCAAATGAACATTAGGACGCAACAGAGCATACCTCTGAACTCACTCAAAGAAACTCATTGGTTCTTGAGATTCGACTACAGAGGGCAGTAATTAGCCTCCATAGAATTTTGAGTGTGGCTTACCTCATGCATCATGCTTTCAGCATTTGAGCTAAACAGAGGAACCAAAACACACTGGGAAATGTGATGTGCCACAAATGTGATGCAAATGATTCATTTTTTCCAGTCACAGCTTTATTTTTTCAAAACTGTAACTATGGATAAACACAAGGATTTGGCAAGGCATGTGATATTCTAGCTTATTGGAAAATGACTCATATCCATGTGATAGATATGGCAAATCATTTATGACATCCTTCAGGAGCAGTGGTTTTCTGTTTCTAGTTTTTCATTTTTCAGTTTGATATGATTTGATGTCCTTACAAACTTAATTTGGTTCATGCTGTAGGTAACGAATATCTTGAACTCTTCTCTCCTCTGAAGTCATTTTCACTCATAAGGCCAGCGCATGTAATCTGATTACAGAGTAATTTAATCAAAACATCCAGTCTTTTGTAATGCAAAAGATTGGTGGTATTTATCCATCAGAAACAAGAACGCTGGCCATGGGTGCAATTTAAACCTTCGTCACCTGACAGCACAGATGCTGAAAGATTCACAAGGAGGGAACTGTTCAACATTTTTTGTTCATTTATTTTTATAAATATATTGCCCTCTCCTTAGATTGCTTTGATTTTCCTTCTTTGCTGAGCTTTTATGGTGTTCCTCCTTTCCAGCCTTGTCACTGTGACATCTGTTAAATCTATTTAAGCTTTCTAGGTAATACAAATGTGAAATTATGGGACTGATGCAAAAGCTGGATTTTGTTGTGTTTTTCCCTTTGGACTGCATGATCATTTTCAAGTGGATTATTTCATACTAGTCATGTTTTATGTGATGAGGGGACGTTTGAAACTTGATTCCAAATAAATCATGAAGGATGCAGTCTGAGGGGGAGAACACCTGAGTAGCAGCGGTGACAGGTTAGAGGGGCAATTAGAATGAACTCAAATGAAAGGATTATTTATTTAATGATTCATTTATATACCTGTCAGTACTGATCAAGGTTCAGTCAAATGCAATCCATTTAGTGTATTTAGATCCTTTTCTTAAGTACAGACAAAACTACAATATGAAAATACTCCATTAGTTAAGGTAAGTAAGGAAAATGTCTCTTTTTAAGTATTACTGATGCATTCATATGAAGCAATTTTTTACTGTTATAGTTTTTGGAGATTAGGCTAATATAGCATTTGCCACTTTAATGCATAATAGTGCAATGTGTTTTATATGCTTATCATACACTCACTGGACACTTTAGTTTGAGTTCGACCTCTTTTGCCTTCAGAACTGCCTTAATTCTTTGTGGCACAGATTCAACAAGGTGCTGGAAACATCCCTGAGATTTTGGTCCATGTTGACATGATCACATCATCACTCAGTTGCTGCAGATTTGTCGGCTGCACATTCATGATGTGAATCTCCAGTTCCACCACATCCCAAAGGTGCTCTGTTGGATTAAGATCTGGTGACTGTGGAGGCCATTTGAGTACAGTGAACTCATTGTCATGATCAAGAAACCAGTTTGAGATGATTTGAGCTTTGTGACATGGTGCTTTATCCTGTTGAAAGCAGCCATCAGAAGATGGGTACACTGTGGTCATAATGGGATGGACATGGTCAGCAACAACACTCAGGTAGGCTGTGGTAATTAAATGATGGTCAGTTGTTACTAAGGGGTCCAAAGTGTGCCAAGAAAGTATCCCCCACACCACTACGCCACCACCAGCCTGAACTGTTTATACAAATCAGGCTGGATTCACACTTTCATGTTGTTTATGCCAAATTCTGACTCCACCATCCAAATATAGCAGCAAAAATTGAGACTCAGCAGACAAGGCAACATTTTTCCAGTCTTCTGTTGTCCAATTTTGGTGAGCCCGCGTGAATTGTAACCTCGGTTTCCTGTTCTTAGCTGACAGGAGTGGCACCAGGTGTGGTCTTCTGCTACTGTAGCCCATCTGCTTCAAAGTTTGACATGTTGTGCATTCAAAGATGCTCTTTTGCATACCTTGGTTGTAACAGGTAGTTATTTGAGTTCCAATTGCCTTCCTATCAGCTTGAAGCAGTCTGGCTATTCTCTTTTGACCTCTGGCACCAACAAGGCATTTTCACCCAGAGAACTGCTGCACACTGGATATTTTCTCTTTCAGACAATTCTCTGTAAACCCTAGAGCTGGCTGTGTGGGAAAATTCCAGTAGATCAGCAGTTTCGGAATTACTCAGACCAGCCCGTCTGGCACCAACAACAATGCCACATTCAAAGTCACTTAAATCACCTTTATTCTCCATTCTAATGCTCAGTTTGAACTTCAGCAGGTTGTCTTGAGCATGTCTATATGCCTAAATGCATTGAGTTGCTGCCATGTGATTGGCTGATTAGATATTTGTGTTAACAAACAGGTGAAGAGGCCATGTCAAATAAAGCAACATATTGTTACAACTAGGGATGCACTGATCCGATATACAGTATCGGTCCGATCCTGACCTAAATTACTGGATCGGATATCGGGGAGAAATAAAAAATGTAACCCGATCAATTAAATATCACAAAAGCGCTTCACAAAACTTGCAGCATACCATAACCCAATGAATAACCTTCTCACGTAGGAGCAGCATGCGTCACGCGATAAAGTGGTTGTTGCATGAGAGACCTGTCGGCATGTCAGCAGTTACTTAAGACTCAAAGAAGAAAAAAGCAAGGCCACCGAGTGTAACTTATTCAGTGCAAGTGTTTCGCGAGGTGGTAGCAGTGTTGGGAACTTTAACACCACCAACATGATTAAACACTTGCAGAAACACCATCTAAAGGAGTACACGGAATTTATCCAGGCCTCGAATGCTAAGAAGAAAAGTCTCCCGCATCAACAAACGCTGTTGGAAAACATTCAGAAGCGTGAGAAACTCCCTCCAGAAAGCAACAAAGCAAAGCTGATAACGGAGAAAATTGTTGAATTTGTTGTGCTTGATGACCAACCCCTTTCTGT
>VUQS01070935.1:0-10836 GCA_015108495.1 Heterochromis multidens
GACCAAATACTTATTTTCCACCATAATTTGCAAATAAATTTTTTAAAAATCAGACAATGTGATTTTCTGGATTTTTTTTTCTCATTTTGTCTCTCATAGTTGAGGTATACCTATGATGAAAATTACAGGCGTCTCTCATCTTTTTAAGTGGGAGAACTTGCACAATTGGTGGCTGACTAAATACTTTTTTGCCCCACTGTACAATGATATATATATATATATATATATATATATATATATATATGTATATATAAATAAAAAAATTATCATAGCTTTTTGTTTATGTATTTCTGTGAGTATATTGTGTGAACATCAACATCTCTCCAGCAAAACAGCCGACTGAACTTAAAGTTTCTCAACATTTGTGGCTCATACTGACTGTTAACCAGAGCACAGAGGAGCTCTGGATAGTCTTTAAAAATGTCAGTTTCTGCCTTCTCCACTGCTTTCAGCACCTTAGCATGCAACAGCTCTTTTCAATTAAACATCACCATATAAGTCCACTGAACATATTCAGTATAATAAAACCAGACAACTGAATTTGATATTAAGTTTTGGCATCAGTGATTTCTCTTGACATATAACAATGCTGAGGAAAGTAAAGCCCATCAGCAGTATGTTAAGAAACCACAAGGTTTCATGTTCAACATTATTCCAGTAAAGAAAGCAGATTTATCAAAATGCTGAATAAACTCTGACTTTCACATCCTCCTCTTCTTCCTCTCAAATGCATCCTACTCCTTCATCCTGTATCTGATGATGGCAAACAGCCCCTGGATTTCCTCTTGCTGCCCCTTCAGAAGTGAACTCTGGTGTGGGCGGTCGATACACGTCTCTGTCTCTTTGTGTGCGCTGTAAATATTTTCTCCAATCAAAGAGTCAAACTTCAGAGCTCAGTGTAATCTCTGGAAGTCCATCACCAGGACTGACATCAAAGCACAGGATGAAGCATGTGATTTAGGGGCGAGAGAGTGCACGCCTCTTCTACTTAGCTCAGTTTTTGTTTGTAAGAAAGATTTTATAGTTTAAATGTTTGCATGTTGCAGAGAAACACACAGTATATTGTGTAAAATGTTTCTGCAAATACACACATACAAAGATATCATTTTGGAAAAGAACACAACAACACTATCCTTTTCCTCATATACCCAGATGTTCCACGCATGCAGCTAGATTTCCTGCACAGTATGAGAATTGATTAGAAGTGCAAAATCACTCTACACATACATTACCACTCAATAATAAAAGCTGTTGATTAAACAAAATTAAAAAATGCATTCTTGAGTGATTATCATACAGAAAACTAGATGCTTAAAACTGAAGTTAAAAAAAATTTTAAACCCTGCATTAACTATCAATAACTGAAATTATGCATAAAAAAGATTGCCCTTAAAAGCCTGCATATCTGTCAATACTTGATTGATTATAAAGCTTTTATTTTAAACATGAGTACTATCATCTGATGTTACCCACACCACAGATTCTTTGACTTTGTTGATTGAGAAAAAGAAAACAGGGAAACAAACAACCTACGTAGTAACACAGATCCTATTTTTTTAACTGACTCTTTGTCTCCAAGCCATCCCACAGAAAGCCAAATAGAGCCAGAGGTGGTCATTACTGGTGGCTTCCCAGGGCAATGCTTCACTTACTGCTCAGGTCTATTCTCGCTCAGTGAGGGTAAAGTTGGTACACAGTGGTTCTTATAGTGGAAACTGGGTGACAAACATTCATATAGGGTGTAATTCTTGCGGCTGAGTCTTCAGCCCCAATGAGGCATGGGTGGAGTACCACTTTCTAAAACCAAACCAAGATTTCCCAAGTGGTGCCAGGCACCCATAGAGAGGAAACATGTCTGGACCAGTCTGTGGCTACATCCTAGTCCACATGGGAAATTTTGGCTGCTGTTTTGCTTTGCAGCTACATATTTGTGTGTGAAGCTGTAATAGAAGCATCGTATAAGAACCAGGGCTGAAGTCTAAAGAGGTCTGTCATCTGCACACATTATATACATGTTTCGAGCTGTTGCTTCTTGTTCTGTTCTGGCTTTTTGTCATCCTTTTGGAGGGTTGGTATATACGGTATCAGTCTGAATTTTGCCATGGCTGGTCCCTGAGTCATCAGAAAGTTAGCATTGTGTTTATCTGCCATTTTATCTGGAATTATAATCAAGGATGTTTCCCGTTAAACTTTGCTGTCAGTGCTGTTGACACTTCTCTTACATTTATTTATTTATTCATTATTCAGAAAAAAGCATACAGATTTAATTTATACACACAGAGGGTGTGCAATTTAGAGCTGTTTTTACTAAGAAAATTAGGAACTGCTTTTTCAGGCCTTTAAGAAAATGAGCTTTCTTTTGCACATTGTTTTTAAAGGCAGCAGGCAGCTTGAGGTCCTGACAGGCTATCATTTCCCCTGAGAAAATGAATGTATTTTAAAAATGTGGTAGCAAGCCTCTATAATTTTATTTTTTTCTGGAAGTGACGCAGAGTGTTCTATGTGAAGTACACTGAAACAACATGGATAAAGAAAAGTAGCCTGAATATTACACAGATAACATCTTTTCCTGTGTTAATTGAATTCAGATACCAAAGGAGTCATTACAGCTCTGGGAACACTTTAACCTTGTGCCCTTTCTTGTGCTTGATATGGATGCAACCAGTTTTATGTTGCAATTGTTAATTTGAAATCACTATATGGATATTCTTCCATACAGTTAGTGAGCATGAGTAAGCCCACTGAAATTTCCTCAAGATAAACTACCATATAACAAAACAGAAGTTATTGCTGTCTAAGAACAAAAAGTCAGTGCTCTGCTTCACCTACAGTTAATAATGTTAAAGATCACAAACCAAGAAAGACATCTTGGTGTGGAAATGGACTGAGACATGAGTTTTGACATTCACCAATTACAATTACAGTCAGCTGCAAAATAAAACACAGTTTCCAAAAAGGTTTGGATGCTGTAAGCAAAGAATAAATGCAATGATTCACGAATCACTGAAGCTCTGTGTTTAAATGAAAATCGCTGAAAGAGATGTAGATGGTGGTTAGGCATTATCTTTTTGAAATAGGCACAGCCGTTTCTGAAAAAAAAAAAAAAAAAAATCTGTGGCTCCAGAACTTGCATATAGTGTTCATCATTAATCATGATGCGGACGTTACTCATACCATTAGACCAAGCATACTTCACCTGGCCATTACCCAAAACATCTGCTGCTGTGTCCCAATAGCCCTGCAGCGTACAGGTGTTAACAGCTGGTGATACAAACAGAAAGTCTTCTGTAGTCTAAACAATCTCATTTAACAACTCTTAGTTTGACTTAGTTCTACAAAGACCACATCTTGGTAGATAGCATCCTTCAAAGGATCCCCTGAATTGGGATACAGTTAATGATTCCCTCATTTATTAGAAAAATGTTTTACATTAAAATCAAGTTAACTTTTATTGCTGCCTTGTGTTTCTTTTACTGTATGTCTTCCCTTCATGCTTTTTTATCACTCCAAATTAACTCAGCCTATGCTACGATGAAAAGGAACTTGACCTCCATCTCATCCTAATGAAAGTTTGACTCCCAATTTTGCAGTGGCTTCTTGTTGTAAACTATCCCCTTTACTTTAAAACAGGTTTTAAATGGGCTTGGCTGTTATTTATTAAGCTCTTACCAATCTCAATCCTCCATCTTCACACACAACTCAGCTGCAGGTTAAGAGAGTTTTATTCCAAACACCTGGTCCATCAGGAGCAGCAGCAGAGTTTCAGATAGCAGATGGGAAATGAAGAATGTCCTGGGAAAGTAGTAAAGGTTCATTTACAAGAGAAAATGTGGTAAGGTAAGGTACAATAATTTAGATCTGGTTTTTGATGTGCACATTTAGCTAGGTGCTAGCTGATTTTGTATAAGAATATGAACTGCTAAACTGCTGCCTCCCACAAACATTGTGTTTCTACCCATAAATGTATAAAGTGCTGGCAAATAAGTAGTTTTTTTTTTTCTATTTTGATGAGGTTTCTGCTATAAAAACCCCAGGGCTTAGAATTCAAGGCTTCAAGCTGTGTTTATTGTTCCCACTAGACACTTGCATGCATCATTTCTCTCTCTCTCTCTCTCTCGCTCTCTCATTCTCTGTACCCCCCCCGACACACACACACACACACACACACACACAATGGTCCAGTTGCTCCCAGTGAATACTTTTTGAGGCTGTAATAGTTTATTTTCTCCTCTCAGTATGTCCCGGAGTGAACTCAGCAGTCAAGCTCCTCAGAATTCTTGTCTGGCCTCCCAGAGCCTCCAGGCTAAACATTACCCTCTGTACTATACTGTCCAGCCACCAGCCAAACTTAGCTGTTGATGCTATTTCTGGACAGTGAATATGAGACAATAGTGAGTCAACCTCACCTAAAAATACTGAAAATATAAAGTGATGCTGACAAAGAACACAACTTTAATTTTAAGCTTGTGTTTTGAATCCATCAAGGGAATGTTTGGAAGTAGAAAAGGTGAGTGAAATGGAAGCATTTTTAAAAATACTGTATTAAATGACAGATCTTTATATTTAATTAATACTCAGTGTAATCAGAGAGAAATGTTTGGCTTGGAATCCATGCAGAAGAATGATGAACATATAGTCATTATTCTTGGACAAAGGAGGAACTTTTTACTCCATCTATTTAATTTCCCGTAAATACATTGGCTATATCCTCATGTTACAGCTAGTGCTGCAGTTCTTCAGATTGGATCCAGAAGAGGTTGGGTCAAAAAGAAATGGTAGGAGACTGCGTGCTGTGTGAGAGGTGAACTCAAAGGGCCAGGCAGTCTTGATCTGCTTGCTTTGTAGTCGAACGCCACAGCTGTAGCCCTGGAATTTCATTCTCTCTGAGGAGATGTTTATTACATTTCACCCAGTGGAGCCAAAAACAGCAGATATCCTTGGAGTGTGTGTTGATGGTGTCAGGTTGAGCGTATAAAGATGAAAAACAATCATTTTTCACAATTCTTTTGCATGTCAATCAACATTAAAAGGTCAATTAAATAAACATTCTAACATTTCAAGTTTACCAACAAACTGCAAACACCCACATGACACTAAATCAGAGAACTAGTAAATTACACAGCTTTTGCATGCAAGCAAAGCAATTTGGTAGTTTCCCAGATTGCACGTCAGTCATTTCATCAGTGATAAGCGTCACACTATGCTGAGACCACATAAACTCTCGGCAACTGAACTGAAACTGATTTATGAAGTCTTGCCCACTTTTTTTTCTTTGTGGCATGCAGCTATAATGTAAACACCCTGACACTGCATAAACTGATTACAAGTAAGGCAGATGGTTTCCACTCCAAGGGAGTCATGTTTTTGCATACCCCTGTCAAGGGAGAGCTGAAGAATGCATGCAGCACGCATATACTGTACACCCATATTTATTATCACACATCTACTCACAGATAAATACACAAAAAACACGCAGTGTTTATGTAATATATCTTTAAGGTGCTTATATATTTCACTTGAGGGAAGCCTCTATTAAAAAATAACAGCTGTGGAAAACATTCAGCAGAAATTGTCAGGGTGGATGTTTTTTTGGCTGATTTTGCAGTGGTTTTACACATTTTACCCTGAGAAAACATTAGATCGTCAATCATTTTATATACATCACCTTTCTTTGACGTAGAGTGGTGTAAAAAAGTATTTGCACCCTTCCTGATTTCTTTTTTGTTTTTGCATGTTTCTCACACTTCTATGTTTCAGATCATCAAACAGATTTTAACATTAGACAAAGATAACCCGAGTAAATGCATAATGCAGTTTGTAAATGGTGATTTAATTTATTAAGTGAAAAAAGTTATCCAAACCTAGCTGGCCATGTGTGAGGAAGTAATTGCCCCCTAAACCTAACTGACTGTGCCACCCTTGGCAGCAAGAACTGCAATCAAGCATTTGCAATAACTGGCAGTGAGTCTTTCACATCACTGTGGAGGAGTTTTGGCCCACTCTTCTTTGTAGAAGATGTTTTAATTCAGCCACATTGGAGGGCTGTCAAGCTTGAACGGCTTGTTTAAGGTCATGCCAAAACATCTCATTCTGATTTAAATTTGACTCAACTACTCCAAAATCTTCATTTTGTTTTTGTTTTTTTGAGCCATTCAGAGGTGGACTTGCTGGTGTGTTTCAGATCATTGTCCTGCTGCATAGCCAAAGTGTGCTGGTGCCAGACATTCTCCTTCAGGATTTTCTGGTAGAGAGTGATATTCATGGTTCCATCAATTACAGCAAGTCGTCCAGATCCAGAAGCGGCAAAGCAGCCCCAGACCATCACACTACCATCACCTTGTTTGACTATTGGTAGGCTATGATGTTTTTTTATTAAATGCTGTGCAAACCTTCCAAAAAGATCAACTTTTGTATCGCCAGTGCACAGAATATTTTCCTAAAAGTCTTGGGGATCATCAGGATGTTTTTTTGGCAAATGTGAGACAAGCCTTTCTGTTCTCCTTCACCGAGGCAAGTGAGGCCTGCAGTTCTTTAGATGTTCTTCTGGGTTCTTTTGTGACCTCCTGGATGAGTCGTCGATGCACTCTTGGAGTAATTTTGGTAGGCCGGCCACTCCTGGGAAGGTTCACCACTGTTCCAAGTTTCCTCCACTTGTGGAAAATGGTTGTCATCGTGATTTGCTGGAGTCCCAAAGCCTTAGAAACGGTTTTGTAACCCTTTCCAGACTGATTCAGACAGGTTCCGTTTAAGTGATTTCTTGATTCATCAGGTCTGACAGTAATCAGGCCTGGATGTGGCTTGTGAAATTGAACTCAGCTTTAAAAAAAAAATGACAGTACATTTTGAGAGGGGCAAGGGGGCAGGCAGTTACTTTTTCACATAAGGCCAGGTAGGTTTGGATAGCTTTTTCCCCTTAATGAATGAAATCATCATTTAAAAACTTCTTTTTGTATTCACTTGGGTTATCTTTGTCTAATATTAAGACTTTGATGATCTGAAATATGTAAGTGTGACAAATGTGAAAAAAAAAGAAATCAGGAAGGGTGCAAATACTTTTTCACAGCACGGTATCTGTGTTAGATACTACTGCTTTCATGCTAAGAACAAAGAACTCAATGAGTTCAAGAACTCAGTAGCTCCATATTTTGAGTGACAGTTATATATTCTCAGCTGTGCCTGAAGGAAGAGAGAGGTAAGAGGGTGCTTTGATACGGGTTGACTGTGGTCAAACAAATGAGATATGTCCTGTACATGTCAGCTCTTGCTCCAACTTCTCAGGGAGGAGTAAATCATTAAGTACTTTGGCTGTTATCTGAAAAGGTGTGAATGCATTCACTGAGGACACATGGGCATTTTTGACAACTCCTGTGCTCTGGCATGCAGTCTCTGGCTTGCAACCAAACCAATTTCCTGCTGGCTTATCTGCAGGCTAAAGACATTTTCTGAGAACAGAGGATAGAAATTATATCTGCTTCCCCAAGACCCTCGAGCTTGTGACAAACTTGGTTTGGCATAATTACAAGCTGTTCATTCACTTTTTGACACCATTTTGCTCTACCAACTGTGCAACGGTGTCAAAGTGTTTGTGCTTTTTAAATCAAAAGCATCTCAGCTTGTTATCACAAGTGTCAGTGTGTGTTGACTGTAACTGCAGGGGTTTGTTCCGGCAAAGAGGTAAATGACCAGCAGTCCACAGCAGTGACCACGGTCCAGATGGATGCCTCTGTTCCAACACTGTTGATTTAGTCAACCATGAGTCAACAGTTCCCAGCAGAGGGGGACAGCAGGATGGAGGGACAGATGAAAGGAAGTGCAGTGGTGTTGAACGATTACATGGGGCTTAAGCTTCTGGGATGGGGGCAAACAGGAAGCAGATGCCTGAATGATTCACAGGCAAAAAAGTGAGCTGTGTGTACCAAAGGATTTGGGTATGGACCGCTATAATTATGCAATGTTGGTGTCCGTGAGTGCATAGAAACACAGCCTGCCTGCTTCTTCTAATTTACACTAAAAGACAGAGTCCTCTGAAAACCTATTTTACAATGTAAACTTTTCAGAGCTGTGAAGGTGGCTCTGAAAAGTTTATAGTGTGTGTGGCAACTTATTCAATCTCACTTATCACACTCAACTTAATCAACTCATCTTTTACCTTTTTCTCAGTATACGTAGGTAGATTTGTCAGAGTAGGACAATACTTCCATTCATGCACTAACAGCAAGGTTTGCAGTGGCACAACAACTCCACTTTTTTTACATCTGTGCTGCCATCTGTCTCTTTTGACCTGTTGGATCCTGTTCTCAAACTGTGCTGTCAAGCAAACCTGCACTCTGACTTTTCAGCATGGTGACTTTCAACCTGGCCCAGCTCCACAGTCCCTCTCAACAGCTGTGGAACTGTGTTATTATCTCGATTACACTCCTCTAGCACACTCCTCTGAGCGCCACCCTAATGAGAGGGAGAAAAAAAGAGACAGCATCTAATGACTTTGACCTCCATCATTTAAACATAAATACACGCTTATGTTTGTCCTTTTACATGCATTTTCTGTGTGTGTATGTGTGGCCTTTCACTGTAAGAGAAGCCTGAATAGAAACATATCATTTGTTGACATCTTTTTTTATAACTGTTTCTGTTTTGTTACATGCAGGCTTTTAAGCTTTTAAGAGTGCTATTCTCCAAAGGCTGCACAATTGCTTGTGGTTTATAGTGAAAAACAGCCTTTGCCACATTTCAGCTTGATGTTTCACTTTAGCTTGTTCCCAGCGGTCATAAATACCAACAAGGTCCTGTATTTTTAGCCCATTTTATGTGGGATACTTCAAGCTCAAGTCGCACTGTGCATGCGAATACAAGTGCATGCAAGTGTAGGAGTGGATATATGTATAGGAGATGACTGTGAGGCTGGGCATTCTTTGGTAAAACTGTGGTTTCGAGATGTATCTCATGATTCTTTCAAGGTAATGCACCCTGTGGATTAATTTGGCACCCAGTACTTTGTTTGAGTCCCAAGAGGGCGACCTTCTGCCAGAAAGCAAGGGACTTGGCATGAGGTTAAAATATTGTCTGTTTTTATGGTCATAGTCTGTTTTCCTTTGGTCATATCCTGCTTCAAAATAAGCTGATTCCTTGTGTAGATAAAAATGAAAAGTTCTGAGTTTTCTTTATGGTGGAAAAACATAATCCAAGTAAGTAATCAGTTTGTGTATTTAGTTCAGCATCCTCATGACTTTTACAACTTCACAGATACTTTCCAGAAAGAACAGATAACACACTTCCATCGCTTTAGGTCAGAGCCTTGAGGATGATTGTTGCACTTAAACAAGCAACTCTTTAATTTTGAAGACAAGCAAGTTTTTTTTCTTCTTCTTTTTCAAAGAATCTCTTAGCAGTTAACAGAAACACTGTTCTTCTAATCCCAAATAAAATACAAACACATTTGATCAAAATGCTAGGACATAGTCACAGGTATGGTGGAAGCCTGAATGTGACTAACCAACCCACAGCCAAACACAAAAAGGGGACAGTGTAAATTTGTTTGTGCCAATTGTAATTTTGTGACAGTACTATGAGCAGTAGGGGTATAAAATTTTATATACCTGATTGCAATTTTTTCCCCGTGTCTGTTGGGATAGGCTCCAACCACCTGCAACACTAAGTTGGATAAGCAGTTAAGAAAATGGATGGATGGATGGATGGATGGGTGGACGGATGGATGGATGGATGGTGTTTTGATTTACCTGAAACAGAAAAAGATGTCTTGTCTGTTTGTGATGCTAAGACTACAGAATTATTTGTAGCATCATTATTATAAGTAGAAATATTAAAAAACACATACAGTATGTATGTTATTAATTTATTAAAATACTTAGGTTTGGGTATACATAACTACCATCCATTGAAAAACAATAAACCAAACAAAAAAAGTAAAAAAAATAAGAAAATTGTGAAAAACTTGATATTGAGGAAACACGCATTTGGAGGTAATTGTTTTATTTGCACAAATGTTAAGCAGATGTGTGAAAAACATGTTAACACCTCATTTACAATGAATGGTGAAACATGTAATGCAGTTCAGTGCACTAGTTTGGCATTCAGAAGTGATTTTTGAAGCATTAAAATTGTATTCCCTAAAATCAACAAATCATTTCATCCTCATTAACAAGTAAGTGACTTCTGAACTGTGACTCAAGGTATTACCAGTGTCCTTGTCCACTGTGAACCATAAACAGTTAAAACTAGCTGAAAATTGCATTCTTGTAAATTGGCCCAAATTGTAAACTAAATTGGTACCTCCGAAAAGCCCTGAGGCACCTACACTGCAGTTGGAGCCTCCACTTGCAACATGTGTGGTGCTCAGTGTGTAGTGTTCTTGTGTATGGGAATAAGTGAGGATGGGAGGGATAGCTTGGAAAGAGATTGATTTGTGTTTGAAAGCTTTTTCAAAAATTTGTTTTCTATTTGGGAAAGCTGTCGCTTCCTAACCTGTGATACCAATCAGCAATGTAATTATATACTTGCAGGTAAACAGTAATCTCTATTATTTTTTTTTTTTTTTTTTTTTTTTTTTTTTTTTTTTTTTTTTTTTTTTTTTAAAGGAATCCAGATCTGCACCAAAATGTAATTAAAAATGATTCCTCCTTTGCCCATGCTCCAGGTCTCCATCAAATTTAATGAAATTTGGTTTGGTAGGTTTTGTGTAATCCTGCTGACAGAAAAACAAATGAACTGAGAACATTCAGAAACTCAGAGCCAAGGCTGAGGAACAAGATCATCTAAATCAAAGACAGCTAGAGAAAACTGCTCTCCAAAAATGGCTGAATATTTCTTCAAAATTTG
>VUQS01070936.1:0-17026 GCA_015108495.1 Heterochromis multidens
GGTCCTTAGAGATAAAAAAAAAAAAACAAAAAACAAAAAAAAAAAACAGGAAGAGGAATTCAGGGCCTGAGGCATCGCTGACCGGTTGAAGAAGAAGAAAGAGAGTCAGAGTGAGAAGGACTGGTGAATGAAAGAGAGAAAAGGGAAACTCACAGCAGAACACCATTAGTTCCCATTAAGCTCTCATTTATTCAGTTAGCTGCACAAAGATGCATTGCTCCCATTTGGCATGCACAAGAGTTGCATCACTTGGCTGAACTTGGTTTAGTGAGCCGTTTTGTCTTCCTTCACACGCCAACAGTGTACTTCCACATTTCAGCAAATAGTCCCCGGTGTATTATGAGCATCTCTGCACCACAGGAACTAACAAATGCGTGGCCGCAATGTGGATGCTGAGAATTTGAGTCAGCAAGCCCTACAATTAAAAAGTGACCATCTTTGAGATGTTTGCATTCTTTTAATACCAACACCAAGAGAGGGCTTCCTTTTTCTGCTACTGCTTATTTGGGTTTCTTAAAAATAAGCCTGTGCTTTAAGCTGCAGAAACTTCAAAAGTAGAGAAAATGTTCCAACATGCGCCTTGAGTGGCAATGAAATTGAATTGTCACCACGAGAAGACAGCTGTCTTTTAAAACTAGAAGGAAAATAATAATAAAAAAAACGTTTCGCCCAAACTGAAAGAATTTCCATTCCAGACTGCGGCTCACCGAGGCCACTTGAAATAACGTTTTTTTTCCAAGTCCTACAGTGGGACTCGGCCAATCAGCAACAGGACCAGGTGGGTAACTGCAGGGTGGGCCCATCACCGCACTATACAGCACACCCCAAACCACCACCACAAGAAGAAAAGGGGGAGCAAAACAAGACGGGAAATAGTAAATTTTCTCTATCAACAACACATGTCATGGTGCAGTTCTAAAGCACAGGGTTTTTATTTTCCAATTTACACCCCCATTCATGCCTTTTCTCTGACTTTAACAGTTCTGCCGACCTGAATAGTCACCTCAGCTCTGCATTTCTCATCCCTCTGCCAAACCAAGTGGCTGAGAGGAGGGCGTGTGTAGGTGGAGCTGCTGAGTTCATCTACAATATCTGAACTTCATCACTGACATCATGTTGATGCTCAGCTTGTAGGCAGCTGAACTCTTCTCCCTCCCTGACCACTCCCGTGTCTTGTAATAGTTTTCACAGCCTCCCTTGAAATGGCTGAAACCTTAATAATAAAAAAAACCTCCCCTCACGTCTTTGGTTGGATGAGTTCAGCTAATTCAGCAAGCGCTGGCTTCCAGTAGGCCTTCATCGTCATCTTCATTGCTCTCTACCCAATAACACACCCCAACCAAAAATAGCTCCACTAGGCTGGATCTCGACACGTTACATAAAAAAATATCATACATCACCAAGGAGCTGTGACTCACCCGCTGCAGCACATTACGGGTACGGTGCATAAAATTTGTAATGAAGGAAAATAAATCTTATTTGTACTGATATTATTCCATGCCAATGACTCTCGGGACCCATAGGATGAGCAGCAGCTGGGATGTTCACTGCAACTCGTGTTACATAAGAGGACTTCCATCCACTCACGTAATTGGTTTTGACCCCTGTGACAGCTCAGATGTGTGCTATGTGTGTAAGTGCAGATCAGCACTCAAGATTTTTTTTTTTGTTCCTATCATGCATCCAAACACAAACACAGAAATACTCAAAGTTCAACAGTATAGCAGCAATAAAAATAAACTGAGGAGTGAGCATGTCAAGTGCAGCCTTCAGATGTAAATGAGCTCCTTTAATCCCCTGCTCTGCCCGTAGATTATTTTACACAGCAAACATCTGTTATAGTGAATATAAGGTGCGATCGCTTATGCTGTGACTGAGTGCGAGTCAAAACTCTTCACTCCAGTGGGTGTCTTGTTTTCATATCTTTATTTACAAGGATGTGAAAGATGCATGTTTTCAGGTTTTCATCCCACTGACGCAGCATGATGGTGCTGCGCTCCTCTCTGAGTGGGCAATCTCAGCATATGGCATTTCTGCACTCTTGGCAACAGCCTCCATCAGCCAACTCTCCAAAGCCAACTGCCAGCCTTGGATGTTTACCAAACACAACAAATTAAAAATGGCACAGATCAGTGTCGAAATAAGATAAATCATTCATCCGGTCTTGTGTAGACAAGTGTAAACAGGGCATGTTTCCACTCACATAAGTTAGAAGTATTTAATGTACAAAAAGAACAAAAAAAATCATTGATATGTTTGCACTTATTGGATCTTTTGTTTACACTAACCTCTCGGCCACTCCAGCTTCTAGGTTTCCCAAAGTATTTACCTGTGAATCATTTACCTTATCAGCAACCTTTAGTCTAAAAATGTCTAATAAGAAATGCTGAGAAGTTTACCTATAGGAAATATTCTTTCACACATCTTTATATATTGAGCTATACATTTAGCGACCAATAACAGGCTACAGTTTCACAAATTCGCCCAACAAAATACACAAAGGGAGCCAAAGTTCATGTTTACATTCAGAACCGCATTTAAAAAAAATCAGGAATTTTAGCAAATGAGTGTAAATGCTGCTACTTAATGTAGCTCGAATGTATCTTATTTTCAATGAATGGGCTTTGAAAAATATTACAAGTACTTTATATCCCTTTTAAAGCACAGCTCATGCCATTTCTAAATTAAGAGCATTAATGCAAAAAAAAATTTAAATCAATTGGCTGTGATGAGTATATATTAGCTAACAAGCAACAAAGTAATTTAAACATCTTGGACTCCTTAAACCGGGAATCACTTACCGAAATACACCGTCTTCTCGCACTTAGGACACTTTGAGGCCATTTTTGAGTGTTGTGGGTCGAGTGAAAGCGGTGTGTTTTGGTTGTCCGCAGCGGTTTCTACTCTACTCTCAATTCGTCCTCTAGCTCCGCTCTCCACAGCAAGTGTCCCGCTCCGCTCACAGAAGCTGGAGCATCTATTCAGCCAACGGCTCCTCATTTGCATAGCTCCGCCCCCCAACGCTATGAAAACAGTCCTTATGCCCACTTCAAGTGTAGTGGGAAATGTCATAATATCAACAAACAAACCGGCAAAAACACAGACATTTTCTGTAGGGACAACAGAAATGCTATAGTGAAATTTCATTGTGATTTCCTACACTATCTGAGCTTAGATAATTAAAGAAATGTTACTTGTTCTTGATTGAAAGTGCACTTTAAGGCTTGTCTGCCACTGCATCACAATTTTCTTGTAACACAATTCTTCAAGAAACCAGGAACTAGTCAATATACAACCATTTATTAAGTAAATATCTAACTATCCCTTGTGTCTGAGGAAGCTTTTTTCCATGGTAAGTCAAGTCCATGGTTTTAAATTATGCTCCAAACAAATTGTTTAATGTTTGAAAGCTTTTCTCTTACTTATGTCAGGCTTGGGATGAGTGTGTCCTTTGTTACTTTAGAAAACTGAAAATCTGACTCTAGTTAGCAGCAGGTCAGGTGCATTGAGTTTAGCTACTTCTACCTAACTGCTTAATGATAAACTATATTTTCGTGATTACTTTATCCTACTATAGAAGCAGGCACCCAGCTTCCAGCTTTGCACAATCTGGGATCCTCTGGGCCTCCTGGAAGTCCCTGTAACCAGAACAAAGACAAAACGTTTTGTAACATTTAGCTTTTCTTGTTGCAGCTGTTTCCCTCTATTTGCCTTCTGTTTCTGTTATCTTATCTTATCAAATGTTTTTATTTTAAATTGCACTGTTCCAGGAATGTTTTGTTGTTATGGCATTTTGTAATCTTCTGCTACACAAATAAAGTTATAATTATGATTTTTTTTTTTTTGTCTTGCACGCACACTCTAATTTTAGATGTGACTGAATGACATGCTGTATCATCTGGTTTCTTTAAAACATACTTCAGCATTCACAATCTTTCAAACTTGATTTTGAGTTGTAAGTCTTACGAGCAGTACATAAAGGCAGCAGTCTTTCTCTATGGGCCAGCCTGTCTGCCATAGTCACTCATGTTCAGGCGGGAATGCTTCTGGGCAAGTAGTGGGCCAGTCTACTGGGGCAAATGCACTCCCACTTCCTTTTTCCCTTTTGCACAGGAGGAGTAGGCAGTGTTTGGATGAATCACAATGCTTTCTTTCAGAGTGAGTGACTCGTAGGAATTTGTTAGGCAAAGGAAGATGCTGCTGAAACGTGGCTCGGGTGGATCAGCTTTCCCTTTAGAAGGCTTGCTGGCTTCATGACAAATAAGGCCCACTGAGAGAGATAGGCAGAGCTGGAAAGCAGCAGCAGAATTTCTCACAGCCCAGGATGACATGTAGCTGTTGCCCTCACTTATGATGACTTATTAAAACACTCAAGAGATTATCACTTCCTCTGAAAGAGTGTCTGCGTCTTTCCACTCTTGGGAGTAACTGAGATCATCTCTTTCACACATTGGTATTGCCTGGTCTATCTGCTTGGTGACACAGAGCAGGTCCTGATCCAGGAACAGACACACTGAAATTTCCCACATCTGTGTCCCGGCTGATTAGCACCCGTCAGCATGCCTGTAACTGGTCCCTTCTTATCTATGAGTTCACTGTTGTTAAAAGACCTCAGATTAACGGTCGAAAGGGGTTCCTAAAGGCATCAAAACTGCACACTCGGCAGTAAGACAACAGATCATCTGGTGGGGTTTCACAAAGAACATGAGTTCATTACAGTTCACCTTCAGCTCTGTGCTGTGGTTGCAGGTTTGCTGCCCGTTCAGCTGTAGCACACACTCAAAGCTGCTGAGAGAAGAGAAGGTCAAATATACTATGGAGTGAATTGGAGACAAAGAGGACTAGGAGGCTGAAACTGAAGGGCCTGTGTTCTGCAAAATCCTTGGCTCACTGAACACATGATAAAGATAAAAGAGGGGTGTATCATCCCCACTACCTGCATTTATGTGAAGCTGTAACATAGAATGTACTATAAACAAATCTTCACTTGAAAATGAAAGTTTAAGAACTTAATTTTAGTCATTTCAATGTTGAAACTATATGGAGCAATACTGAATGACAAGTGAGGGAACGGGCACCCCTGACAGCAATGTGATGTGATTTGATGATTTTGAGGAGTGGGTAATGCCACGGAGACAGGAGTGGACATATCCAGGCCACTAGTTTTGCTTTTAACTTGATTCTGATCTGGTGTTTGGTTCAAACCCACAATGCTCCTTCAGAGCAGATCAAGAATCTAGCCCCACAGGGACAGACGGAAATAGAAAGCAACGGTTACAGAGGGAAGGGTGAGGTGGTCCTAAGGGTCTTAAAGCATGTTAGTATTGACTGAACAAGTACACCACAATATGACACAAGTTTCTTTGTTAAAAAGCACCCTTAAGGGGAGAATGCATCAATTTTATAACAGTACTACTAAGTACTAAGCCATTTCAAGTCTTAATTTAGTCTCCATAGCAATACAAATCCCAGAATATAAAGTACTGTGCAAAAGTCTTGAGCCACCCCTTATTTCTTTATATTTTGCTTCCAAGGAGCCAGACTTTCTTGTAATTCTTAAAGTGCCCTTGAGCAGCAGTTCTTCAGGCTTTTAAAGTTTTTCTTTGGACATTGGCTGCTTTTTCAGTCATTTTCAGTCCAGTCCTTGCACCTGACCATTTTCAGAGGAATGTTTTGTTGTTTGTTAAACCACTTATCAGTGACTTATGACTCATATAAAAGGGATGAACCAGTGTAGTGTCTAAACATAACAGACAACTTAGCAAATGACCAATTTTAAATTATATCTTTATGCACTTTGTTACTAGTAACCTGTGACAAAAATACTTCATTTGTTTAAATTTCTTAGTTAAATCTATGAAAAATACCAAAGATTAGACAAAGATATTCACCATCAAGGCGATTCCCAAAGAGCTGTTAGCTTAAAACTTGTCATATCTCAGCATGGTGTGTAGTGTGTCCTTAAAATGTTTGAGGAAACTGGACAAGTGGAGGACAAAAGAAGAAGTGGCAGACCTAAAAATATGTCTACAGCACATGAACAATATCTGAAAGTCATGACACAGGACCTGAGAGATGCATCTGGCCCTTCAGTTGATCCATCTACTGTTCACTGAAGCCTCATCAGAAATGTTGTCAGTGGAAGGGTGGCTGTCAAGGATAAAAGGCTGAGGTATCCCAAATTACACAAGAACTGGACTGAAAATCAGTGGCAACAGATCTGATGGAATTATGAATCCAAATTTGGAATTTTGGTTCAAACGGTTGTCAATATTTATGATGAGGTCAGGAGAGAGGTACAACAATGAGTGTCTACAGCCATCTGTGGAGGCTCTGTCATGGTTTGGAGCTGCATTTAGTCGGTGGCATTGGGGATCTTGTCAAAATTGATGGAATTATGAACACAGGAAAGTACCGTCAGATTTTGATCCACCTTGCAGTACCATCTGGAAAGCGTCTGATTGGCAGTGGCTTCAATTTTCAGCTTGACAATGAACTAAACACGGTACCAATGTAGTAACAAACACACGCTATCAGTCATGGATTGGCCTTCCCAGAGCCTGGACCTCAGCATTATTGAAGTAGTGTATTGACAGAGAACGGAACAAAAGGCAGCCAACATCCAAAGAAGAGCTTTGAATGTCCTTCAAGAAGCCTGGAGAACTATTCCTGAAGACTACTTAAAGAAATTACAAGAAAGCTTTTCTAAGAGAGTTCAGCCTGTGTAGAAGAATAAAGGTGGTCACACCAAATATTGCCTTTCAAGCTCATTAAAATTGTAAAAACTCTGTTTTTGCCTCTACTTTAATACTATTTATGTTTGCACGCGTTTCTATTTCCCATTTTCCTAACAAAATATAAAGAAATAAAGGGTGGATAAAGACTTTTGCACGGTACTGTACATTAAGGTTTTATTTGATTTTGTTTTTTAAGATTTTATGTCAAATCCCAGCTATTCTGCTTCATTAAGACTGTGTGGGTATAATTACAGCGGATTAGAAAGACAATGCAAACAACTTAACAGCTGTCATCACATTTTTGTTTTAAATGTTGCCAACTTGTGAGAGTTGAAGGAAACTACAGAACATTAACTTTTCTAAATACTGCTGACTTAAAATCAGGGACAAAAGGAGGAACAAAAATCACACACAATTACCAATTGACTGGGAATTGTATGGAACCCTTGGCTCACAGTCTCAGACCTGGATTATACTTGCTTGTACACACTGATGTCCTGCCAACACAAGACACCTGTAGTTGATGTTATTATACTACTTTCTGATTTGCTTGTAGGAAGCATGCACAGTTGGTGCCCTTGTATTGTAATGGTCACCTCATACACCCTCTGATAGCATTTATGTAACTCAGCCTCTAGCAGATCAGTGCAGCGCATGGATGTGGAAAGCATAACATTGGCGTCAGTGGGAAACAAACTCCCCTAGCAGGACTACCAGGCACAGAGCTGTGACCCAGCCTACAGCAGGAGGGTGTTTATGAATTCCAGCAGAACACCTGTCCTAAACACTACTCACCCCAAGACATATTATACAAGCTCTTTGCCCCAAGATAGCAGGTGCTGCCTTTAGATCCTTCCTTTTTCCTTCCTGTCTGTCCCACGCCCACACACAAACTCACACATTAAAGCTCCACAGATCCAAGTGCAAGCATAATTTCACATGAAACATGTGGCAAGTCATTTGTTCTGAAGAGCCCACAGAAAAGCCAGCCCGTACACAGCCAAAGACCACAACAGGCCACCTCTGTTGTCACATACAAGAGACAGAGGCAACCTTTAGGTTAGACTGACGCTTTCTGAGTCTCCTGTTTTAAATGTACAAACACATAATTTGAAGGACTTCAGACAGCTGTGTAATTTCTGAAAATATGAGCACATACTGTTTGCATGGACAACACGTGATCTGTCGGGTGTGCGTGTGCACGTCTTTGAGTAAAAGAAAGAGGAAAAAAGAGCCTGAATTAATTATTGAAATGTTCCCACAGCACACACTCCAGAGTGGTGATTATTTTAGACACAGTAGCCTATGTTTAGCTCTGCTAGGAGACGGGTAAGACTGAACATTCTCAGCAGATGATAAACTATATGTTGCATGAGGAGACTGAACAGTCAGTGAGATTTTAACAGAGAGATACTTTATCTTCTGGATAAGACTAAGAGGACAGTTGTGACAGGTTTATCTTCCCTTCTTTTTTGGGTCTGTGGTGGACCTTTTTTCCTGGTTCCTGTCCTGGTGTTAAGCCACGATACCATTAGGGTCATAGTAATACACAGTTACCCAAAATAATTCACACTGCAAGTTAATCAAATATAAACCAACAGTCCCACACTGCTAGATGTATGTACATTATTAAGTTTGCAAGTTTAAGTTGGTAGACCTTGAAAAACAAGGTGACACCAGGACCATCCATCAATTTTTTAAATTACTTATCCAATTTAAGGTCTGGGCTTTGGTCTATGGGCAGCAGTTGACATAGGGTGAAAGAAGAGTACACCCTGCACAAGATCGCAGTCCATCAAAGGGGTAATACAGAGAGTCAGAAATCGTTTGACTGTGGGAGGAAACCAACACAGGCACAATGAGAAGAGAAGGAAAAGGCTTCAGATGACCAGGAGGTTTGAACCAGGAACCTTCCTGTGAGGCAACAAAAAGTAGTACAAAAATAATGAACAACACTTCCAAATTTTAAAGATTTTAATGACACTTTTCCACCGTTAGGACCCTTTTGACCATGTTCCAACCACCCTCTGTGTATATATGTATATGTTCCCATTGTCACCTCTAAGGTTCTATTAAGTCAGGTGCAAAAAGTGATGCTACATGGTAGAATAAGGCTTAATGCTGGATTTTGTCTTGTTTTGTGGTATTTTAATAAATTCCTAACTTAATATGGTGCATTTCATTATCAATGGAAAAAAGAAAAACTCAATAGTAATGCTCAAGTTATCAGACCTGCCTCATTTCTAGGTGCTATGTCATTCCTAATTAATCACTTTGGGCCTTCTGGGACAGTTTTGGTAAGGAGTCAGCTGGCTAATTATTAAAACTTTGTGGTACTCAAAACAATTAATTGAATAAAATTTCCACAGATTCAAATGACTGTCTTTCAAACAAGTCCTTTGGAGACCATTAAAAAACTTTTTCCAAATGATAATGTATAATTCTGAGCGAGCTTTTTACTCCTGACCCATCACACGTGCACACATATTGAGATTCTGATCCAGGTCTTTGGTGGCTCTTACAGAAATAACAACAGTCTATACATGGCAGTGTTCCTATGTGCAGACAGGAAGAGTCCTCCTGTGTCTTTAGCCATGAACAGTCAATTTTAAAGTATTTTACTCCCACTGGGACTGAGTTGGGTTTAGACTCCACTGAATTCTATTTTTAGTGATGTGGGTGTATTGTTTTACTTGGCAAATGTCTTCATTGCCCATTGGAGGTCAACGCTCTACTGCATACACTTTCACTGCTTCCCCGTCTAATCTAAAAGCCTATTTTTGGCCGGTGCACACTGTAAATATTCAGTACATCTGTCATTCCAGTTTCTGTCAAGTGTTCATTTACAGTATGAATAAAAAATTTTGGAGGCACATGTGCTGTACTGTCTCACTGTAAGAAAAGCCGTGGCACCCAAGCTGAATCCCAGTGAGGGCCCCTATGTAGCGAGGGTGTGGTGGAGGCAGCTGGCAGACAGTTTTGGAGGTTTTGATCTTGCTATCACCAAGTTCCTCCCCCTCATAGAGCTCCCTATCATTTCTAAGGGAATCACTCTAGAGTCACTCATGGGAGTTGCACTGAATACGCAGAAATACCTTCTTTAAAAAGTTTTACATGCATAGCCTTTCATCAGACTCATTCTTTATGATCTGTATGTTTGATTTTGCCAAGATTTCATGCTGAATGCCCCTCCTGATGCAACCCTCTCCATTTATGTGGGTTTGGGACTAGCACTGGGAGTACACTGGCTTGTGGACCCCCCCCATGGAGTTGCACTGTCTTTCTAGAGAAAGCATATGATAGGGTGCCAAGAGAGAAACTCTGGTATGTATGAGGAAGTCAGGAGTGGCAGAGAAATATGTCAGGGTGGTGCAGGACATGTATGAGGACAGCAAGACAGTGGTGAGGTGTGCGGTAGGAGTGACAGATGGGTTCAAGGTGGGGGTGGAATTACATCTGGCATCGGCCCCTTCTTGTTTGCGATGGCGATGGACAAGTTGACTGATGAGGTCAGGCAGGAGTCTCTGTGGACCATGATGTTTACAGATGACATTGTGATCTGTAGTGAGAGTAGGAAGCAGGTGGAAGAGAGACTCAAGAGGTGGATGTATGCTCTGGAGAGAAGAGGAATGAAAGTCAGTAGAAGCAAGACAGATTACATGTGTGTGAATGAGAGGGAGATTGGTGGAAAGGTAAACATGCAAGGAGCAGAGGTAGTGAAGGCAGATGAGTTTAAATACCTGGGGTCAACCATCCAAAGCAATAGACAAGCACAAAAGACGAGAGGTGAAGAAGAGAGTGTAGGCAGGGTGGAGTAGGTGGAGACGAGTGTCAGAGGTGATTTGTGAAAGAAAGATAGCAGCAAGAGTGAAAGGGAAGGTTTACATGATGGTAGTGAGATGTGCTATGATGCATGGTTTGGAGATGGTGGCACTGACAAAAAGACAGGAGGCCAAGCTGAAGATGTTAAGATTTTCAGTGGGAGTGACCAGGATGGACAAGATTAGAAATGAGTAGATCAGAGGGACATCTCAGGTTAATCGGTTTGGTGACAAAGTTTGAGAGGCAAGGCTGAGATGGTTTGGACATATGCAGAGGAGGGATAGTGAATATACTGGACAAAGGATGCTGAATATGGAGCTGCCAGGCAGGAGGAAAAAAGAAAAACCACAGAGGAGATTCATGGATGTAGTGATGGAGGACATGCAGAGGGTTGGTGTAACAGAAGAGGATGGTAGGGATAGGGTGAGATGCAGGCAGATGATCCGCTGTGGCGACACCTAAAGGGAGCAGCTGAAAGAAAAAGGAGCCTTTCACCTGACTAATCCCACTATTGGTGTGGCAGCATATTGTTAAAGTGTAACAGTATAATAATCGATACCCTTCTGATTACTGACATAACCGTGGTAAATGTGCTGTGTGAGCTTCATTCAATAAGCTTCAGTCAGCAGAGGGGGTCATTAGCTACAGCCACAAACTGACAACTGAACAGCTGTCTCAGTCATGTAATCTACATGTATTGATCCAAACACCACAGCAATAGTTTGACATGGTGAGAATGAGTTCATGTGCTTTCTTGCAGACATTTGAATGAGAAAATCAACTGAGTCTGACGTTTGTACAATAAATATACAGCTACAGGCAGCAGATAATTAGCTGAGATTAGCATAAAGCCAGGAAGCAGGGGAAAATAGAAAAACACACACAAACGAACAAAAAACACAGATATATTTCATACAATCAAATACAATGTGGTAGGCATTTTTATTGCTTTGAACTGAGCCATATTAGTGTTTTCACTTTGTTCAAGTCAGTATGTTAACATGGTCTGCTAAGCTAATCATCTGCTGGCTCCAGCTTTACACTACATAAAGGTGCATAAAGTTTATTTTCTTGCACTTCTTTATGCAGAAAATTCACTATGTGAATTTCCTGTTCACAAACAACTATTTTGGTGCCAATTCCTACCATGTTGTGGTATTTTAAAGACTAATATTTAGTTTCTTGGTCATGAAAACAATCATTGGATGGATCATTGTTTTTCTAACATAAGCTCTTCAGTGTAATTATGAACACACAAAAGCCAGAAATCTTTAAATGGGTGAAATCCTCTAGAGCAGCTGCCTATCCCTTCCCTTCTTTCACCAGTTTGCTCACAAACAACACAGGCCTACAATAAGTCACTGTGACATGATCTTGCCTGCTTGGCCCTCCCTAGCCCATATTTACAGCAGAAATGTTGTAAATGTTCGAAAATGTTCGAAAATGTTCTTTACCTCAGTATTTAACAAAGCCTGTCTGTTTCCTCCACATGAGCAGGGACATTTCAGATGAAGCTCTCATACCAAGTCAAACTAGTAACATTCAGTGCATAGAAAAATTTTTGTTCCACTCGATGTAAAGAGACCTGCTGTGTACTTTTGTGGTGTATAATTAGACCCTCTCGACATGGGTGGTGCTGCAATGGAAAACAAAACATGATCTACCAGGTCCCAACCTGATTTTAGGTGCTTGTATGGAGCCTTAAGAGACAAGCTTTGATATTTTTCTTACCAGGTGCAGTCACACAGACATCATTCATATAGCTTCTTTTTAATGGATATTCCCATCACTCAATCATCCTAGGCATTTGCGTTCTCATTATAAAGTCATATGTATTATCAGCAAACTGCTAACCATGAATCTAATTGAGCTAAGTAGTACTGTTTAGATACTAATAGTTTATTTCAGGTAAATTAAATGTTACAAAAGAGAATTATTGTAGAATAAACAGCCCAGACACAGCAGCAGAGCTATGTTTCTTCAGTATGACCGTCTTGACCTGCTAAGCTTATTATCACTTTAGACCCCTTTTCTCCACTTTTTTTTCAGCTGTGTGTACACCTACGTTCGTCCATGGAAGCAGCCAAGCCTATGTTAATTATTCGGTTAATAGTAGCTTAGAGAATCTGCACCAATTGTAGCAACATGACTGAGGAGTGTACTGATTTTGGAGCGCATGGGCCTATGCAAGTCAGACCTTGGAAAGTCGGGTACCCCTTATACATATCTTATGTCTCTTTGGAACTAAAAAAGGTCATCATCAGCTTGGCTGTCTTTAAAGCATGATCTCACTCTAAAACTTGCAAAACAAATTTGCTATGAGCGTACTGTGCATTTATGATTATAATGCATACTGGTTCATGATGTGGTTTCAGATAGGTTGTTTTTTCTTTTGTAAATGAAATAGCAAAGTGAGTTGAGCCTAATGCCCCCCTGTCAAAGTTAGCAGCCTGTCCAGTCCATCTACTCTGGCACCGAACCAGTCCACAGCTTTAGTATTATAAAAGAAAAAAAAAATGCATCTCAAGTTGCTGAGCAAGTGCTTGCCATTCCAGTCACTTTCTAACTGTTGTGGGTTTTTCCCCACATGGCACAGTCACCAAATGTTAGTGCCTCTCTGAAGATGGAGACATTTTTAGCAGTTCAACCAGCTGTTTCTCACAAAATAATATATATAAATAAATAAATAAATGTGTTGCACTTGTCTGGCGGCTCCTGGCATTTTGGCAAAGGTTCTTGTGGTTAAGGGTGGACACTCAGTGACAGGATTCTCTTGCAAGGTGGGGTCTGGGACTTGCAAGGGATATCTTTTTGAGTGCCACATATTTCCACTGTCTGCATCCATGTGTGAGACAGTCTCACAGTTACTCCCTATTCATTCTGTAAGGGTCAGTATCAATAACCCACAAGTGCAATATTCTTAATCCCTCTGGATTAGGGCCAAGCATTCTTGGGAGGCTGAGTGGTTTCATTCAAAGCTATGTGACAGATGACAGACTGAGTGATGTCTTCCAATAGCAACATGCACACACTCAAGAAACTAGCAGACACAATAATATTGACTTAATGACAAAATGTGATAATATCATGCTTCTGATCTACAGTTCTGTGTTACAGCTTTAGGTGCAAATGGCTGGCATCATCCCAGAAATCACAACAACTCACTGAAGTGTCGTTTTCGCTGTTAGTGATGGCCACATCACTGTCCTTTTTTCTTCCCACTGCATGACTGCATTTTAGGGAGCAAATAAGGACAATAGAAATAGCTGTGTACATGATGTCCCCTGCTGGCAGACTGTGGTCGGTGCAACTTGGAGCATTTGTTTTTCAGCTAAGCATTAGAACGATCAGGCATCGTTAATGGATGGTTTCAGAGCTTAACTTTGTGTTTTATATAAGCTAAAGACAATGGATAACAGTATATCTGACTGTGCGTGGTTTTAAAGCAGGCATCCCTTTGTCCGAACTGGTTATTTTATAAAAAGCTAGACAATAGCTCCCCCTGATGTTGAATATATATAAATACAAACTCATGTTTTAAGCCGTCTCCTAGTTTCCCCTACACACAAGATTCTCAATAAAAGTGCTGCCTCCTCCCACAGCTCTCAGAGGACAAAAAACATGGCTTCATAGACTACACTATTTATGAAAATGTTCTTTAATAACAGCAGCAGTGGTGGTGAATGTGTTTTAGATTGAAGTAGAGAGCAGTTTAGAGAGCAGGAATATAGACATCTATGATAGTGTACAGTAGCTCACATTGTTAGTATAAGTAATATTTATCCTGTTGTACTTATATATGCGCATTATATATCTATAGCATGACTCACAGCAGAAGGTCACTGTCACTAACCTTCTGGGTAGTGAACATGTTCAAGCATCCCCTAGAGAATAGTGTCACAGATTGTTCCAAATTACAGGTAATTCACTTTTAATAAAGAATCCCATACAAAGTCAGGTGTGGAAGAGAGAGAGCTCTAGCAATCGTCCCCTTATTGCTGCACTACCCATAGTGTCTCTAGATCCATGTATAGCCTTCAGTGAGAGAACACATGTAGAAACAGAATTTAAAAATATGAAATAGTTTCTGCAAGGTCTAATTGATTTCCTCTGTGTCTTTGTCTCTCCTGTGCATTCATCTGCTACATGGAGGAGCGGAGGAAAGAAAGAAGATGAGGGAGGAAGAGAAGTAGGAAGAGAGAAAGAGAGGCCATCAGAGGTCTTCTTCCAAGGCGAGGGGAGTTTCTGCAGACTCTCTGTGTCTCGAGCCAATCCATCTCCACAGACTGAGATTCATCAGGGAGAACACCTGCACTGCACTGCTCTGTACAGAGCTCTGCCTGCATGCTTGTCTGCTTGTCTTCCCGAATGCAGCAACATCTGGCAGAGGAGCAAGTGTATTAAAAAAAGAACATCTGCGCAGCATCAAGCAGCCAAGTAAACAAACAGTCCTAATGAAAGTAACAGTTCCCAAATACAAGGCTGCATTGTCGACCACCTATTTTCCTTTAATTAAAGGCATATTAAGCATTGGCAGTGTTTTCTTCTCAGCTTATTGGGGAAAATTACAACAGCTCAAAAGACCGCTCACGTGTGTCTGCATATGCGTGACAAATAACACACAATGTGCAAGGATATGCTGGATTATGCTTTTACACTTGAATTATTCCACAAGATAGCAATGTAATGTGTACAAAAATAAGCAGCAGCATTCAGTTGAATACTTGCTGTGTTCTATGCAGAAATGCACTGTATGTTGCAGTGTATACTGAAAAATAAATGTATATAATGTAATATAGTGATGATCTTTCATTGTTGAGCACACAACTATACTACAAATCAAAATACTGCGTGGCTCATACCATGCACTGGAATTGAAAAACATCTCAAATTCAATGTAATTTAATCTGAATGACATAGTGTAGATGTAAATGCTTGTACACACCCATACATAAACACGCGCACCCACAAAAACACACACACACACACACACTACTTGTCTCGTTCCTTTTCATAAAGAGCCCCAGGACATAATACAGAATCCCTCCAATGCAGCACAGTTCCAACACTGAGACTGCACACTTGAGTAGGAGTGCATACTGTAAGTACACATGATTGGCCTATAACAGTCATGTGACTGCAGACTGTGGTCCCCTGTGTTAGGCCACAGTAATTGAGGCTTCCATATGGTATAGATCAGAAGGAGCCTTCACCACAGCATTCCTCTGTCACAGAGGCCCTATGCTTGTTTCCACAAAGAAAAGTGAGCCAATCAAACAACTATCTGGTCATTCAGTATCACACATTATAGATACCTTTTAATAAAAGACTGGTTACCATGAGGAAAAAGCCAAGCTCTTGTGGATTTTTGAAGCATTTTATGGTTCGATTGACAATTTATAGTACCATATGCGAGGAGCTATGGTACTATATGGTATGTTTGTGGTAGAATTTAAAGAATTAAAAAGAAAAAACACCACTAAAACAACAGAAACACTAATGCTAGTATTTGTAGACGAACAAACATCCTATTTTAATGGCAGATTATGATCCTATCCTCTTGCATTTGCCCACATGCATGTAGACCCAATATGATGAACTAAGCAGGTGATTGTAATGAACCTTAATAGTCATAAATAGTATTTCCAGAATCATGTATATCTCATAATATCATACCATCAGTCACTGTATGTTTCTGCCTTCACCACATGCTGTGGATATAGTGTTGTGCCACACAGTGAGACAAAAAAGAGCTATGCTGCTCATGAATAAACCTTGCATGTCTTTCCTTTCTTTTGTGAATAAAATGAAGTAGTTAAGGAGAAAACTTGACCAGACCATGGGGATAGCCCTGTGCCACTCTAATGTACATGAATTAAATTTAACATACTCTGTTATTTTCAGCATTTAAACCCATGGATCCTACCCTGGCTGGTCCACTGACCTCTGACCTCCATTGACACTGTGAGCACTGAGGGATTTGGGATCACAGCGTTGGTTTATTTTAGGGCTGATGCATTTTTAACACAGCTATACAGTTCCAGGTAAATGGCTTATTTTAAAACCAGCTCTGGAACCTGTCCACATTTCATGAGTCATCCAATGTGGGAGTTGATACCCTCCCAAATAGGTCTAGGCCCTTGAAATTTTCACATTGAGTTCTTACTGGAGTTTTTCCACCGTAAATTATCGCAATACTTACCGATTAGTTGATTGAAGAACAGCGTAATTTCCATAAATAAATAAAAAAAACTTTAACCTAGTATCCGCGTTGCATGTGTTATTAAATTATTATTAAAGATCGGGCCATTTTCACGCGATTTACCCATCTGTTTATCATCTAAACTGGCAGGTAAAAGACAAATCAACTATCTATGTAAGGTGAAGTTAATGGGATAACGGCTCTTTTCGGACGAGCCAGAGCTCGTTTGTGGGACGCTCGCAAACAATGACGTAGGTACAGTTTG
>VUQS01070937.1:0-15945 GCA_015108495.1 Heterochromis multidens
TTCAGACCCTTAGACGACCCTACAATAGAGAGAAAACCCCAACAATCCGACAACCCCCTATGACCAAGCACTTGGCAGCAGTGGGAAAGAAAAAATCCCTTTTAACAGGAAGAAACCTTAGATTGCCTATTGCAGCATAACTAAGGGAGGATTCAGGGTCACCTGATCCAGCCCTAACTACAAGCTTTATCAAAAAGGAAAGTTTTAAGCCTAATCTTAAAAGTAGAGAGGGTGTCTGTCTCCCAAATCCAAACTGGAAACTGGAAGAGGGGCCTGAAAGCTGAAGGCTCTGCCTCCCATTCTACTTTAAAATATCCTAGGAACCACAAGTAAGCCAGCAGTCTGAGAGCGAAGTGCTCTATTGGGGTGATATGGTACTATGAGTTTTTTAAGGTAAGATGGGGCCTGATTATTCAAGACCGTGTATGTAAGGAGAAGGATTTTAAATTCTATTCTGGATTTAACAGGGAGCCAATGAAGAGAAGCCAATATGGGAGAAATATGATCTCTCTTTCTAGTCCCTGTCAGTACTCTCACTGCAGCATTTTTGATCAACAGAATTATTACAGGAAATGTCTTTTAGGACACAAATGCCATCATGTGGCAGGAAGAAGATGCCGAAAACAGACCAAACTTCAGCCAAGAGAATGTCTTAGATGGTCCATCCATAGCATGAGGTTATTCATTAATATGCTGCTGTGTGGTTTGGATTACTTTAAGTTTATTTGTATTGTGCTTTGCACTTGATTAGTGTCTCTTTGCAGTCATTTTGTGTCTCACTGTGGGCTGTTTGTATCTGTTTTTGTAGTTTTTGTCTCCCTGCACTCATTCTGTGTCTCTTTGCCGTTGTTTTGTTGTGTTATCATCTTGAAGCTTCAGTCTTCTATCCCTGAAGATTTCACTGACAGAGAGAGACGAGCAGAAAATGTCACAGCGCATACATTACCATTTCAGCTGTCTGAGCCAAAATTCTCAAACTTACACAATGTCTATCAGAGCAGACAGAAACCTGCTGCAGTCACACCTGTTTGCATCATTCTACACATCCAGCATGTAACACATGAACAGTTCCAGCTAAAATTCAGGTCGTAAATTCATGAATAAAATCTGTTGGGTTTTTTTGGCAAACAGCTACTTTAAAGACACAAGTTGACAAGACACAAGAAATCAGATTAAATCTGCTCACTGTCTTCTGTAAATGTCCAAACGGAAACTCGACAGCTGATTAAATGCAGCTCCAACAATTTGAGATGAAAATTACATTAGATTTAACTGAAGGGAGAGATCAATTAAAAATATGAGGGAGAGAGAAAAGAAGCCAGAGGGAGGAGAGAGGGACGTCTACAGCACTAAAGATAATCCCCGGGCCAATAAAACATTTATAACCACAGCCACAGAGCAAACATTATCTATAATAAAACTACCATTACACTTTGATGACTAACTGGCATCACTGGGACCTGAACAAGCATTAAGAGCTGCAGCAGAGTGCTCCAGTTTCACCCAGATTATAATCCCTGCTGACACTGAGAGACTCAAAACCCCACACGAAACCAAAGACCAGCGAGAGCAACACGAATGTACATTCCCAAGTTCACTCACATCAGACCTCCCTGTACACAACACTCCACAGAGATGGCACTACAAAGGTGAGGCAGGAGGTGGTGTGCTGATATTCTCCATCCTTCTGTTATTTTCCAGCCTTTTTTCCTCCCAACATCATTCCTTTCTCAGTGGGAAATATTGCAACACCATGATGTTTATTTGTTTCCAGGCATTTCTAGGAGTCAAGTGGCAAAACAGAAGTGTCAAACACTGCAGTTCCTCTAATGTCAACAAGAGCCTCCAGCAATGAGTCAGTCCCCATAGACTCCCATGTTAAAATGTCCAACTTTACAGCAGAAATAAACCTGTTTACAGCCTGCTAGAAAAAATTGTTTTGGTCTCTGTAGCTAATTTCCCCCTTCGTAAAAACTGTACGAGGGAAGAATTTGTTTTTTATAATGCACCTGTTTAAATTTTATTAAGACTTAAAGTTTGCATTATTAGGGGCGTGTCCTCTCGGCTGACAGGTGGATGACGACACTGGCAACTAAGCTGCTAGCTGTCTTCACCTCAGCTAACTGGAGTTCCTGAACTGGACCTCTGGACCTCGCTTTTGCTATTGGAGCCTTTTGGAGCATTTTTAATGCAATTATCTGACCAATAAAATGGCTGCTGTGCGGTTAATTGTCTCAAAGTCACTGAGGTTTCTGAATAGGTTTTGGGTCTGTGGTTATCACAAGCTTTAGCTATTTCCACATTTTGTTGTACAATATAAAATATGTAAGTATTCCACCAGTGAAGCCATTATGTGTCCCAGAGGAGGTGTTTCCTGTCAAGTGGCTCAATGAGACTATAGAAGTTGTCATGGATATTCAATGTCATCACACCAAACACAGAAGCTTGACATTAAAGTTGTTTATATCCTAACTTTAATGTTTAACTTTTAGCTGTTGTATTTGTGCCTCAAAAATGAAGAGTTGCATTATTTGTGAGGATTATTTTACACATTCAAAATGTGTAAGTATTGAATTTTTATTTCCAACAGAGCTGATTTTCTTAGATGATCCAAAAGCTTGTGGAAAACTCCCATTTGCTTTTTGTTGAGGGTGATGAGTTACTGAGATGTCTCTGCAGTATTTCCTTTTTAAAAGTATGTGACCTCTAGTGGCTTTTTGAAGAACTGCGTGTAAAATCTGGTCTGGTGTCAGCATCTTTTGAGGGTTTAAGAAATTACAACCCCAGAAACAGAAAAACTAGTTTTATAGTGTTTGTTTAACATTATGCAAAGGTTTATTTTAAACCAAACTAACCAACTACATTTGGTGCCTCAATGCAACCACACTGAAACACCTAAAGAGAAACTTAATAGAAGCCAGACAAAATCCCACTCCTTTAAGTCCTTTATAGTAAAATCCTACCATAAGTTAGGAAGAAACAACAAAAAAAAATCACTGATTGTTTAGATGGATCACATGTTGCAACAAAAGATATAGACAAACGATGAAATGTAAATAACTAAAGGCTAAAATTGAATTTAGCATCCAAAGAGAGCAGTTGGAGTGGAATTACCTCAGCAGATGAAATGAGTTTGATCTAGTAAAGGATTTAACATAGGTTCTCAGATAGGATCATATGCAGGTCCACATGGTGACCTGATTAAATACAAGGACAGGCAGAGAGTCACTTTAAAATCTGGCAATAGTATTTAAATTACAGAAGGAGAAATAACTAAAAAAATACAGGAGGTCATTTCTGCTGTAATTATGACTGAGGAGGGAGTGAAAAATGACCCACATATACTCCAGACTGTATTAAGATCGCACCAGGGCAGGTTATATTAAAACCACTTCCCCGAGGGAAATAAATCCTTTCTCAGTGGAGCTGGAGTCCAAAATTAACTCTCCTTCCAGCTGCAGGTTGATAAGAGTGCAATTAAATGTGAGGAATAACCAAAACAGGGTGCTCAAAGAAGCTAAAAAGCTCCTGATAGCAGCAGATTTGGTGAGAATTCACTGGTGTTTTACAGAAAAGCTTCAAATCACAAGAGTTTCCCCGGAGTGCTGCTTGTTTCCCAGTGAAAGCAGAAAAGGAAACTCTCTTTGAAGTGACAATATCTCACAGTTGCTAATGAGGAGGCTGATCTGGTTTTAATGGCGATGCCCTCGCTCCTTAATCACTCCATCAACAGCAATCACTCGCTTTGTCTTCCCACTGATGAGCTGATGCACTATTAGCATTGATATCAACTGTTTTCTTGTTTACTCATCAGGCCGGCGGGGCATTCAAATAAAGAAAATCATTAACCAATTTAGCTCAAATTTACATAAAAAAGAGATAATGATTTAAAATGGAGATCATCTCATTATGAAAATCTCGCTGCAGGAGAGGACAGACGGGGTCAGAAAGAGAGGAAGAAAGAGCCAGAAAACAGGCTAAGAGTTTTAACTGTGAGAAGAAGAAAAGTCTCCAGCTGGGAGCAGGAAGCAGCCCAAAACCTGAGGGGGTTCCCTTCATGTCAGAAACCAGCAAAGAACTAAAACTGTGGCCTACTTAGCAAATCTGACACTTCAGCAAAACTCTTTAACAGGCCCGCAAGCAGGTGGTGAGTCCAAGCTTTACATGACTCGTGACTTCACATCAAAGTCGTGTAAAGAGGACTGCTATGAATTTAGGAAGCAGGATGAGTAGAAAGACCTCCCAGGTTGCACTTATTATTGGTACATCTTTGGGTGGGTTCCCAAATGATGTACCCACTGCATGCCTCTCTCTCTTCAGCAAGGCACACACTGTGCAGCTGCTTCTCTACACACCCTTAAACAAGTCCCTGATGTAATGAACTTTCAGTGGAAAAGTGGAGGACAGAGGAAGAATAAACACAAGATGCAGCTAAATACCAAAAATAAGTCAGACACCAGGTCAGTAAAAGCACTCTAAAGCCTGCACACTCAGCCTGTTTGTATTGATGCAGCTTCTGATAGTTTTAGTGACGTTTTCTGACAACTTCTGCTTGATGCTTGAATAGAAAATCGATTTGAGCTCACTCTGCATTTTACTCTCTCTCTCTTTAAAAGACTAATTGTTTTGTATGTGAGTGTCTCCCTCTGTACGAGGATGTGCTCTCATTGGTCTGCTCCTAGTGAGTTTTTAATGGTACACCTGTAACCTCATGTGAGAACTCGATCTTCAGACAGGCCTGTCTGCTAGTCCAAAAACATCTGCAATTGCAATCTGGACATCTTTCATCCCAGTCAAAAAGAATAATCCAATCAGTGTCCCAAGAGACGTTTGAACTGATGATGAATCTCCCTCAGCTACCTCCACTCTGCTCTTATAAGCACACAAGTATTTTTCCAGCCCAGATTTCCAGCTCATGAAGCCAGAAGATCTCACAAGTTCTCCAGGAAATCATGAGCTTTCAGGCACAGAAAAGCAAAGAGAAGCCAGGTCATACCAAGAAAAATCACCATCTGACCCCTCAAAATCAGCTGATTTCTTTTATACAGTCACTTTAGTATATTTAATGACACCATGCAAAAATTTACCTTAATACTATGAATAGTTTCATGGTAACAACACTTAAAGTACATGGACGTGGCTCCCAATCTGGTGCTTTTTAATTATTTTTTCCAGCATTTTTGAGCCATCGTAACTTCATAAATACAGGCGATATCCTCATGAAATTTTGAGGGTCTTTTAAAACCTGCAGCCAAATCGCTTTTTATTGAATAGTTTGTTTACACAAAAATCAGCTAATTCTGAGGGGTCGGGTGGTACGTTATCTCAGATTTGACTGACTTTATGAGGAATTACACACGACGAACACTAACTGGAGGCTCTGTAAGTCCTGATTCTGTCCGCCTTCAGCTGGAAAAACACTGGAGACACCACACCAGCAGCGGTGCTTTGTGCATGACTACAAACATGCGCCTGAATTTTATGCCAACTGATAAGAGTTTGGCCTCTGTGAGAAGTTAAAAGTAAGACTGATCCAGTTTAAAAAAGAAACTCTAGAAGTTTTTGACACTACATAAATGACAAAAATATTATTTTGAGTGTAAAACATGTTATTACTACACACTAAAAAAGTTACAAGCAGTCAGATTTGAATATGTGCTTTCATTTCTTTTACAATTGCTGCATCGCCAGCAGTCATATGAGGCTGGAACGACTGTTCTTAGTAAAAGCAAAGCCTTAAATTACAGCTATTACAGAAGAGTGATTGTGCAGCTGTTCTTACTGTGCTGTAGCGGCTCTTTAACCATTAAATAAGTAATTAAAAGTGTATTGCCTGTGCAGATAAACTGTGTAAAACCTTTCTGTATTAATAAGATATGGATGAACCACAGCAGTGGCTCATTTTTATATTTTGTCCAGCAAAAGCAGCTTCATTGTGTTTACTTTCCCACTGTGTTTGGACCCAGTGCCTCATCTGAGCCTCTCGAAAAACAGAACCCAGCAGACAATTATGTCACTTTTCTCCTTCATCATCTGTCATGTCAATAAGGAAGCTGAGCAGGATCCAAAAGCATTCCTCCAGATGGCTGATAACAGAGAGAAGAAGAAGAAGAAGACAGCCGCCACAGAGGGAGATGACTGTTTTCACTCTTATTATAGCTGTCACTGAAGTAAACAGATTTCCTCCAAGAAGATAACTGCCATCTGTCAAATGAACACCTGAGCTCAGCTCCGAAACAGCGCCTGATTATATACCTGAGAAACACCTACTTAAGAGTTTTGGACCAGATTAAAAAACTAATATGACATATTCAAACCACACACTCTGCAGGTGGCTTGTTATATTCAAATGAAGTGAAAATTTCATCTGAACCTCATGAAAATCTGTTTTTATCCACTCCAGATTAATTTAATGCAAGAGGGGGGCCTGTTTCTTTTAAAAGGCACTTGAAGTCAGATTTTCACCCAGGTGAAAACTGTTGGAATCTGAATTTAAGTCCTGGTTAAGCTCTCAAGTCCTGGTTTGTGAAGATTGACAATCTAGGATTAGGTGAATAAGGCCCCAGTCACAGACCAGTCCGTGACCATCTGGCAACCATCGGTCGCTAGGGAAAATGTGTATTCCCCAACTGGTTGGTGAAAACCTTATTATGTTTGCCGCGGATGCCCATAGATTGCATGGAACACGCAGACTTAAAGCAAACCCTCGTCAGCTACTCTGTAAAGCGTGAAAAGTGCAACACAAACTGGAAACTGAGACTGTTCATCTTCAAAGTAAACGTTGGGATTCAGCACTGAAGCAAACTAATTTCAACAGGTGCAACTTTAACTTTGAAGGTGAAAAGTCTCTGTTTCCAGTTTGTGTAACACTTTTTTAAGTTTTACTACCACTCAAAGCAATCACGTGGAGGTTTTTGGTGCAGCAACCTCTTTGCAACTGATTTCATCCAGAGACTGCCACCAACCTCCAGCAACCACTTACCAACCAGTTGGGAAATCCACATTTTTCCTTCGTGACCAGTGGTTGTACCACGTTCACAAGCCGGGCAACTCTTGAGTATTGTGCCCATGATGTTATTTGAGAAACCTCTACAAAAGTCATGGATGTACACCATAATGTCAGTGATTGATTTATTAAGCCCCATCTAGCTATGTGGCTTTTGTCATGCTGGCTTTTTGGAACCAGAAGTGACCATATCTGGACTAAAAGGTGAAGTACTAAATTATTAGCTAACCAAAATTCTGGCCCGTTTTTGTGCTGTTGGAGCCTTTTGGAGCATTTTTAATGTAATTATCTGACCAATAATATGGCTGCTGTCTGGTTAACTGTACTAACAGCCATCCAGTTTTGGTGGATGAAGTTCTAGGATTTTATTTGGATATTACTGAGCACTAATTAGCAGGTATCTGTGTCTGTGCTCCCATACAGTCTATGAATGTAGCTATACAGTCACTTCTGCTCAAAAAAACAACATGGCTCTAACCAAAATCCTCATTTTGAGGCTTTAAAATGTAAAGTCTAAACCAAAGGTATCAGTGGCATAGAATAGCACAATCAAAACAGTCAAAATGCGGACATTGAAGTGGCTATGTCCATTTTTTTTAATATATTCATACCACGGTCTTTTCTCAAACCTAACCAAGTAGTTTTCGTGCCATCACGTAAAAGAGAAAGTAAAACACGAGTGAAGATGAAAGTTTTTTTCAGTGAGTGAAAAAAAAAAACAAGCAAATCAAAGTCTCAAACTAAACATGAGCTACTGTTTACTGTCTTCTCCTGATTCCCTGATTGTTTCCGCTCATTCTCAGTCAGCTCTCAGGGTGTAAATTGTCCTGACTGTGTCAGATTCTTTGACTGTTTCAATGATCAGAAATCCTGGATGGCAAAAAATTTCCTTCAACTACATAATAGCAAAACTGCAGTTATTTTATTTGTCTCCCCAAGCTCTACAAGTATTCTCACTGAGGCTCTGGGTCCTTTATCCACATACAGCAATCAGGCATAACATTATGACCACCTGCCTAATATTGTGTCTGTCCCCCTTTTGCTGCCAAAACAGCCCTGACCCGTCTAGGCATGGATTCCACTAGACCCCTGAAGGTGTGCTGTGGTATCTGGCACCAAGATGTTAGCAACAGATCCTTTAAGTCCTGTAAGTTGCAAGGTGGAGCCTCCATGGATCAGACTCATTTGTCCAGAACATCCCACAGATGCTCAATTGGATTGAGATCTGGGGAATTTGGAGGCCAAGTCAACACCTCAAACTCACTTTTGGCCTCCTCAAACCATTCCTAAACCATTTTTGCTTTGTGGAAGGGTGCATTATCCTGCTGAAAGAGGCCACAGCCATCAGGTTTCCATGAAAGGGTGTACATGGTTTGCAACAATGCTTAGGTAGGTGGAACGTGTCAAAGTAACATCCACAAGGTTGGCAGGACCCAAGGTTTCCCAGTAGAACACTGTCCAAAGCATCACACTGCCTCTGCCGGCTTGCCTTCTTCCTATAGTGCATCCTGGTGCCAGGTGTTCCCCAGGTAAACGACACACATGGACCCGGCCATCCACGTGATGTAAAAAAAACATGATTCATCAGACCAGGCCACCTTCTTCCATTGCTCCGTGGTCCAGTTCTGATGCTCACGCGCCCATTGTTGGCACTTTCGGCAGTGGACAGGGGTCAGCATACAGGCCAGCCTTCGCTCCCCACATGCATCAGTGAGCCTTGGCCGCCCATGACCCTGTCGCTTGTTCACCACTCTTGGACCACTTTTGATAGATACTGACCACTGCAGACCAAGAACACCCCACAAGAGCTGCAGTTTTGGAGATGCTCTGACCCAGTTGTCTATACATCAAAATTTGGCCCTTATCAAACTCACTCAAATCCTCACGCTTGTCCATTTTTCCTGCTTCTAACACATCAACTTTAAGGACAAAATGTTCATTTGCTCCCTAATATAGCCCACCCACTAACAGGTGCTATGATTAAGCGATAATCACTGTTATTCACGTCACCTGTCAGTGCTCATAATGTTATGCCTGATCGGTGTACATCCAAACTGTGGTTAAAAATCTTTTTATGGATAGCTCCTTGACTTTTAACAATCACATCAGTAGTGTTGTGAAGGGCAGCTTTTTGCTAAAATAGAGCCAGTTTTGTCACTAAAGAACATTACAAACAGTTATCTACACCTTTATCACCTCTCAGCTGGAATCCTGCAAGTTCCTGTATGTTTGATTGCCCAGTTCCACTCTCTCACTGCAGATAGTTCAAAATGCAGCTGGTCGACTTCTAACTGGTACAAAGGAAAGACGACATATCAGTCCTACACCGGCTACACTGGCTTTTGAAATCAAATACATTTTAAAATTGTGTTATTTTTTCTTAAAGCCCTCCATGGATTAGCTACACAATATATCACAGATCTTTTAACTCTGTATTTTGTCTCCAGGTCACTGAGGTCATTGTCCCAACAGCTTCTCTCAGTTCCCTCTTTTTGCCTAAAAGCCAAAAGCGACCAGGCCTTTTTTGTTATTGCTCCCAGGCTCTGGAATAGTCTTCCATCTCACATAAGAACCTATTCAACAGCAGACCATTTTAAAGCAGCTCTAAAGAACTAACTATTTTCATTTGCTTTTAGTCAAGTCTGAGGTGCCTCATGGTTTGGTTCACTGGAGATGTTTTTGAATTTGAATGTTTTGGTATGATTTATTTATTCTTATTTTTTACTTCCTTTTCAATATTATCCAAGTGTTTTATTTATACCACTCTTTTACGATTTATCACATTTTTATTATTACTTTGATTTTTCTTGGTATCATTTTTTATTATGTAGTTTGATTTATGGGAATTCTGTGTACTGAAACTGGGCTCTTGGAGACCTGGTATGCAAATGAGTGTGCCTGGAGAGCATTTTGTTTCAATCTCTGTTGTTTTAAAATGTGCTGTATAATCAAAATTGACTTGACTTCAGACTCCCTCTCATGCTTCTCTGTGATCCCAGTGTTTAGTTAGAGTTCTTTTCTTTGTTTAACCCTGGGCCCAAAAAAAAGGAACAGAAAAGCAAAGAACAAGAAAACATTGAGACTCTGGTGAGTTTTTCATATACACCTGTTTATTTGATTCTCTTTCCTTTAAGGCTCACTTTATTTATTTCACTCAGAAGCTGCTCGTTCACCTTTCAGCACTTTTCAGACCATTAAAGACTCCTACAGACACATTTACCGAGGCTTCAGGCTTTGAACTGAATACAGCCTGAAGGCGTACAATGAGGCGAAATTAAACAGAAGGTATTTTAACCTGATGGATCTTTTTTCCTGTTGCAGGTACAGACAGCTGAGCAGCCGGACCGATGTTGTTATCTGCAGGTGAAAGCTCTCAGGTTCCTTTAATCAGCAGCACTGACATTAATGTGACAGGAAGCTGATAATGTACCAAGGACAAAATCAACACAGATGCTAATATCCATCCATCTCTGGGAACAATCACAACAGCCGTGGACACAAATCAGCCACAGAACAAAGGACGAGGAAAACAAAAGAGGAAAAATGTCCTCCTGTTTGTCAGAGAAAATCAGCTTCTATAATTCTGAATCATGTATACTATACCTACTCCTTACTAATGACTTTAAAGCATTAAATGGCCTCACTTTGAATTATATCAAGGACTTATTTGTCCCCTATATCCCTGGGCTCTTACTGAGATAGGTGAATGGGGCTTTGCTGGTAATTCCGAGGTTTCAGCTAGTAAGCAAAGGTCAGCGGGTCTTAGAGGCCATTAGAGCTCCCAAACTGTGGAACAGTCCGCCCAGTGAGATCAGAATGGAAACTTCCTCATGGTCTTTTAAATCTCTTCTTAAAACATTTTTTTTTATCCTAAACCTTTCATGAACATCATTATACAGCATATGCAATATACATAATTAAATTATTGGCATCATTGACACAAATATTAATGTGGCTTTTTTTCATATTCCTTAATATGAATCCTCCACCATTATTTTGTTTTCCTGAATATGATTTTTTGATTTGTTTTGTTTTTATTATTTTTTTCTCATCCATACATAAAATGGGCTAAAAATTTTGCATTTGGAGCAAACTTTGCCAGCAAATCATTTTGCCAATCATTCCAGAGACCCAAGTTCAAGTCTTACGTTTTAAATTTTCATACTTTATTTTTATACAAAAAATTGTAAATAGTTTTTTTGGGGGGCAGCACAGTGACGTGGTGGTTGGGACTGTTGCCTCACAGCAAGAAGGTCCTGGGTTCAAATCCACCATCTGGCCTTTCTGTGTGGAGTTTTTATGTTCTCCCTGTGTCTGCATGGGTTCTCTTCGGGTACTCTGGCTTCCTCCCACAGACCAAAGACATGCAGTTAATGGGGTTAGGTTAACTGGAGATTCTAAATTGCCCATAGGTGTGAATATGAGTGTGAATGGTTGCCTGTCTCTCTGTGTTAGGTCTGTGACAGACTGGTAACCTGTTCAGGGTCTACCCTGCCTCTCGCCCTGTGGCAGCTGGGATAGGCTCCAGCCCCCCCGTGACCCTGAATTGGATAAGCGGAAGAGAATGGATGGATGGATTATTATTTAAAAATGCATTTTTTTAGGTTTAGGCATTAAAATAACTTGTTTAGGGTTAGGATATAAAAATTACAGGGTCAGGTTTGAATAAAGATCATGGTTTGGGTTACAATACAACAGCTACCACTTCTTTTAAAGCTCTGGTTTCTTGGTTGCCCTAACAAACCCTAAACTTAACCCTTTTTTACCCGACTAACCTTAGCCCTAAACCTTAACCCTAAGCCATGATTTTTTTCTAACCTTAACCAAAAATCAAAAGTAGGCTTTCCCAAGCTATAAATATAAAGCTTCAGTAAACAAGTACATCAAAACATGGCACAAATGTATGATTACAAGACACCATTAAAACCATTAGAAACCAGTGGGTGAGAGGTGAGTGTGGTTGCCATGGTGACCTACCTCCATCCACTGTCCATGGGACTGCATGTTGAGCACAACACAGGGGTCGGGTTTGGACAGAGCATCCCGGTCTGAGATCCCTTTACAGGTGAGTCTTAGCTCCACTTTGGTGAGACAGGGACTGCTGAACAAACCCAGAGAGTTGGCCGCGGACTCGTAGATGTCACTCATGGTGGAGGCGTGACAGGAAGTCTGAAGAAGAAGCACAAAAGTTCCAGAAGAGGCAGCGTTAATGGCTTTCAGTGACAAAAAATGTGTAAATAATTCATATTTGGTTGTTTAGGGCCCCCTGTGAACATTTCGCTGTCAACCTTCCCGACAAGAAACGTTACCAAATGGCCACAAAGTCTTTTGTGGCCAGTCTGTCTATCACAGACTAAATTCAAAACATCATCAGCAAAGAGCAAACATCAGGCCATTTCCCACTGCAACAACTAGAGAACCATAACATATTCTGACAAGAGAAGAACCAGCCCTGTACAAACTCTTTCAGGCTAAGATACTTCGAAGCGGCCCTCAAAAGGTACCAGCTAAGCTTTCAACAAGCACCATTTTTTAAATATCAGCAGCCTAGCAAAAGCAAGATGAAGAGCAGCAGACCAGTCTTCTCCCAAACACTGGTATCAACAACATACAATTTTCATGCAATGCATCAACCATGTTGGTTCCCTCCACTGTCATGTTGTTTTGACAGACTTGAAACTGATGATGTGGTTCAACAAGATGAGCATGCCAACCTACCTCAACCTCCAGTTGATCCTACAGTGGAAACAGGAAGACTGAAAGAGGTGATTAGAAGGCCATTGCTTGCACCTGCCCTGAGTTCCTGCAGTAAACAGGTGCCCAACAACAAGGAACAGTCTGAAGACCTATGACAGGCAGCAAGCTAGCAAATCAGTAAACGATTCATGCAGTTTTTGTAAGGAAAATTTGCACACTACCACCATTGCAGGTTTGTTAAACAGTGTTTTTGTACAAACATTTGCTTCTAGGTGTTGTGAAACACCTAAAAAAAAAAAATTATGGCCATTAGATATTTGGATTGTGCTGATTGGGCCAAACCACTGTGGTAGAACTTGAAGAATGGTAAGATGGATTCTCGTATGATATTGTGAATCTTGCAATAATCCAGCTTCTTCCTACGATAACCCCTTTTAGGAAAGTGGAGGATATTTCAAATGTCTGTGTACAAGAAGATAAGATAAGAATAACTTTATTGATCCCAAAGGGAAATTCATTTGTCTAACAGCTCATCTGTTAGTTGTTAGAATTGTAAAGCCTGATGGCTGTAGGTGCAAATGATTTTCTGTAGAGAGGAGTCTTCCAGTTGTGGTCTGATCTGCCAAGTGGTGGTAAGGCAGTAGCCCTGTAAGCTTCTTTGACATTGGTGTACAGCAGATCAAGGGTTTTATTTTCTCTGGTAGGACAGTCAACAAATTGTGTGAATCCAGTCAGGTGGGAGGAGAGGGAAACATGATTGAAGTCTCCTGATATTATGAAGAGTGCCTCTGGACTCTAACCAAAACCAGAACCTGACAGCAATATCTCCAGTGGAAGAAGATAGCACAACCATAGTGTACTCCTAGTGCTGTTCCTAAGGCCAGACAAATGGGGAGGAAAAGCAGACAGGAGTACTGAGAGGCTAGGCGTACGGCGAAGAAAGACGTGGCAAAGGCAATCAATTGGCTAGGCAAAGAGATCGAGCTGGAATGGATGTGCAGCAGGTTAGGGTGATTAAGGATAGAGATTGGAAATGTGCTAACAAGTTAAGAGTGTGTGTTGAGAAGATAGAAAGAGTACTTTGAGAAACTGTAGACAATGAGAGCAAGAGGAGGATGAATTGAGGAGTTAGTGAATGCAGTGCAGAAGATTAATAAGGAGGAAGTGAGAGCAGTAATTGCCATCCACACGTTAAACCACTGCAGAATGAAAGGACAAAACAATATGTTGTTACTAAAGGAGCTTCAGTCAAAGGTTACAAACATGACGGAGCATGCAGAATAAAAAAGTAGGGGACCCAAGAAACTGCCTTGTGTGACACCACAGAACCTATCATGCTGTACTTCTCAGAAACATGTTATCATAGTAAAACTTCTACCAGTAACGCTCGAGAAAAGCGAGTCAAACACAGAGTCAGCTCAATCAACTCAAGCTTACATATACAGCTCCAGTGTTAACATAATGAAGAATTAATATTTTGTTGGGTTTAAAAATTCCTTTGATAATTAGCTGTGAATTGATTTGCTGAACTTGTATAAAAAGCTGTTAGGACTTTGTATTAAGATGGAGGTTTTCTGATTAACCTCTGTACAGTCAACTTTTGATCACATCAGCATCTAGGAACTGCAGCCAAACGCACTGAGGCTCTGAAACATTGCTGCAGTAGCACGTACAAATAATTATTTCAGGTCACCCTCTTTATAACAGACAGGCGGGATAACTTTTATAATGACTTTACAAGCCATTTCCCAGCCTCAGAGTGATTTAATTTCATAACTGATTTACATATCATAATTGCATGGAAATGTTCGCTATCAGAGTTGGAATGAATGCAACCAACACCAGAGCAAGTCTGCTGAACTAGTGCTAATTAAATTGGAATAAGAGATTATTTTATCCCTGTTGTCATTTTATTCATTATATGCATTTAATTGTATTTGATGAAATAACTCCTATTCAACTAGGAGAATCTAATTATACCGTGTAGAAAAAATTACCACATTATGTTCAAAATGATGTTCCCATAATTAATTCACACTTCTGGACATGCTGCTTGTAATAACTGACCCTCTCACTGTCACACTGCACTGATTGAGTTGCTTAAGTTAATTTGATCATAAGAGGAATATGCATTTTTATTTCTGTTCCTGTGCGGGCACTCATGTCCTGTCTCAAATTATTGGTGTTTTGTTACCAAAAACATTCTAAAAAATAGTTCTCACTTGCTAAAAATGTTTTTGCTTTCAAGAATTGTCGACTTCCTTCCAAATGTCTTAATTTCACTTCTTGCAATATTATATAAAACATCATCCATTTATGTCAAAGTTGTCAGTATTTCAAAACATTTCAAAAGGTTTCACATTCAGTGCCCATTCTTTTCCAAAATGCCTTCAGTTTCCTAATGTAATTTTGTAAAACAGCTCTTCACTTTCCCAAATTGTCTTCAACTTGTCCTGAGTGTAAAATATGTAACTTTACAACCTAAGCTTTACCCACATAATACTCCCCTTTTTGGAGAGAAGAAAGTCCTTGAATTTCATGAAATGCTCTCAGTTTGCAAAAATATCCTACTCACCCCCTGGCTTCACCTCTAGCTTGCACTGGGGCGGTTTGCAGCCGAGAGTGAAGCAGCTGGGATGAATTAGCACCTCCAAGTCTGAGGCCATGGTTCTAATCTGGAAAAAAGTTGAAGTGAACACTCCATGTTGGGAATGGGTTGCTGCCCTAAGTAGAGAAGTTTAAGTATCTCAGGGTCTTCTTCATGAGTGAGGGGATGAAGGAGTGGGAGACTGACAAATTGGTAGAGTATTCAGAATCAGAATCAGATACTTAATTAATCCCAGAGGAAATTATGTGGTCACAGTTGCTCCAGGACAGTAAGAACAGTAATTAACAAGTTAAAATATCAATATTAAATAATACAATATATTACAAATTACAAAATATTACAAATAGCTCTAATAATACAAATAACTCTGCTATATAAATATCCCAATATATTACACAAAACTGACAAACTGATAAAGTTGAATTGAGGTTGTTGCAGTGTATACTTGTGCTTTAGATGGAGGAGTTGTACAGAGAGAGCCACAGGCAGGAATAATTTCCTGTGTCATTCAGTGGTGCATTTGGGTAATCTCAGTCTCTCACTGAACGTGCTTCTGTGACTGGCCAGCACGTCATGAAGTGGGTGAGAGGTATTGTCCAGCATTGTCCTTAACTTGGACAACATCCACCCCTCC
>VUQS01070940.1:0-15234 GCA_015108495.1 Heterochromis multidens
ATAACATAAAAAAAAAAAAAAAAAAAAAAAAAAAAGAAAGAAAAATGTAAAAGGACTGAGGATAGTGCCCTGAGGCACCCTGTGGAAGTTTTATATCTAAGGAATAAACCAGTAAAGGGTTGTCCAGGTTCTGCCTGTGCTGGCTCAGAAAAGGAGGTGCCTTTTTAAAATTTTATCCATGGTTTTTCTTTTTTTCTTTTATACTTCTACCTGTCCTGTGTAATTTTGAATGCTTTAAGGACATTTATTTGCATAGTGACAGTGAAGTTGGTGAACCTTGACTAAATCATATCAAATATAACAAAATGAAACATGACTATCGATCTAGTGGTGCTGCTGAGACGCCAATCCTCATTCCCATGATGTTTTAAGCATCTCTAAGATATGGACTCAGTGTTCTTTGTGGTCAGTTTCATGAGCCATCGGCAAGAGTGAGACCGTTTCACTCCCAACTCATCACGTATGGATACCTGGTCAGGCCCAGCAGTGTCACGTTTGAACACAGCAGGTCATTTCTCAATGTGTAGGGTAATGTTATGAATGGGTTTTCTACAATCCTGCCACCACCTCGCTATCTGGACTTTGTGGCTCCTTCAAACATGAACGTTTTGTCTCAAGATCAATATCACTACGGCCATTGTGTCAAGGCACCGACACCAAAGATGCCAGCAGCTTTGACAAAACTGCAGTTATTTGATGACCTGGAAATAAAAAGACTTTGAAAGAAGTATTCATTTTTCATGTTTTGGGTTAAACTGGCCTTATATAACTGCTTTAAAAGGCAGGAATGACTTCATTTAAACACAGTAAACATGGCTGGTAAGCCAAATCTCGATTGTGCTTTTTTTCTGTGTATATGCAGACGATACACAACAACTATACATAAAAAAAGTCTGTTATAAAATGTGGAAATTTGTCTTTAATGTGTTTAACCCTTAATCTTAAATCTATTTGTAGCAGGGGCATAAGTTTTACCCTCCACATGACATCAGTTCTGCTTTTAGCTGCTCTCACTTCCTTCCAATTGTACGTTTTTGTTTTTACTGCATCTGGTATTTAAAGAAACTACAGTCGTGGACAAAAGCTTTGGCGGTGGCACCACGGCTAAAATTAAATTTTGATTTATTTTCCAGTAAAATTCTTTGAAACTTACAAAATGTTTATAATTAATTTTCACTACATCATAAATACATGTAAAAAATATATAATTTAAATAGATACTGGAGTAGCAAAGTGTATGAAACACAAAATTTGTATCACTGCCAAAACTTTTGGCCATGACTGTATAGAAGAAGGGAAACTACTACAGAGGTGTAAAAGAAGACTGCTGCATTGTATGGATTCAAACAGCCCAGTTATGAAGTAATCATCCTGGCATCGTTACAGTCTTAAATACTGTTGCTGGCTCATATTAATAAAAATAAACCACCAGCTTATTTTTAAAGATTTCAAAAAGGCCTTTAGTGTCATTTCAGCCCTGACATTTAATTAATGACTGTTGACATGATATCTGCTGCCATTTCAGGTAAAAATCTAATAATCGCTGTTTATGAGCATGCATGGAACTGGAATCTAGAAGGTGTGAAGCTCTGACTGCTGAAGTCAAATAACAGTGAATTTGCTTAGTTGGCAGAAAATTTGGAGAAGAAAAAAAGAAAACAGAAAATATTATAACATGAACTTAAAGCTTGTCTCCAAAAGGCTTTTCTTCCACATGAATGAAGTACTTTACATCAGTCCAAAACATCATCTATATTGTGCAAAAATAACATCATATCAGGTCATATAAATATAAATGCCACAAATCAATCTGTTGATTTGTGTTCATGGACAGGAAAAGATGTGAAGTTAGATGACTTTTACATCATAAACTACAATTAAAAACAGTTCTACACTTCCTTTGACTAAAAATAAAATACATTTAAAATTTACTTTTGCTTTTACTTGCTGTTTGATGAGATTTATGAAAGAAATCATGGTTTCAGCTAAAAATGCATCAGTTTTTCTAAGCTGCCTATCAGAGGACTCAATAAAAGCCGATGTACAGACACAAAACACACTTCCTACTGAAATACATCAGGTTTAAAGTCATGCTGACTTTCTGAAACATTTTAATTCTTGTTGACAACCTACTTCACAATTTGCCATGAGACTTGGTGGATTATTTCTATGCAGCTCTGAAAGTTGAATTTATTGAAATAAACAGGAAAAAGGAGAAGTTACAAATGAGCTGGAGCAGGACAGTCGCAGTCAGTAAATGGTCGGTTTGTTGTGGGTCTGCAGAGGTTATTCTGTGTTTTGAACTTCTATTATTCTGTTAGCAGCAGGGGGGTTAATGCTTGAACCTGAAAATGAACCACTCAGCTGCCTGTTAACCCAACTGACCCGACTCTCCTGGAGGTTTAAACCCACCTTGGTTGCAGTACAGGCCGCCCCAGCCCTCGTTGCAGTCGCACTGCCAGGGCAGCTTGCAGGTCCCATGTTTGCAGCCAGGGTGTCGGACGCACTCGTCGCAGCTCTCGCCCTGCCAGCCCTGCTGGCACACGCACTCCCCGGGAGACTTGCAGAAACCATGCTGCTCGCTGCACCCTGCACAGATGGCTGATGGGAGGAGGAGGAACGCAAGGAGAAAGAGAGGGAAAGAGGAAGGTCAAAGAAAGAAAGAAAGAAAGAAAGAGAGGGAAAGGGAGGAAATATTACCATGACTCTGTCTGTGTGCGTGCGTGTGTGTATGTGTGTGACAAAACAGCTCTTCTCCCCTTTAAAGGCCTCCTCCTCCTCTCTCTCACACACACATAGTCATATTTACATGATTTCAGAGGACATCACACTGACTTGCTTTAATTTCCTGGAGACTCAGTTTAATCTGAACCATCACTACGACCTGCCGAAAGCTCACCTTAAAATATGTGTTCACCTTCAAGTTGAATGGATAAACAGCCATCCATCCATCCATCCACCCACCCACACACACACACACACACACACACAAATGCACACTGGAAACGACATAAGCTCTAAGATCTCTTTTTTGTCCCCTTTAGCCACCAGGGCCAGCGGTGGCGCTGACAACTGCTTGACTTCACAATTTCAAGGCCGCCAAGGGTCCCATTATTTACCCCCTCACCCCCCATCTAAAGAAACGTTTGAATAAAAATGGAGGGAGTTCAGGAGGATTAGGACGAGTTGCACTACTGTAAGAAAACAAGAGTTCACTTGATTTGGAGCTAGTTTTGATGCCCCATTGAGCATTTTTAGTATTTTTAAAGTACAACAAAAGCAGATAAAAACAACTTTGCTCATCATTTGGTGATTTAGGGTGCAATTTTAAGTGGGAAAGAACACAAATGAATCCCCTAAAATGATATTAAGCAGCAAAATGACGCCTTAAAGGACAATTTCTATGATTTTTTAGGGTGAGATGAAGACGTTCAGATCTTTAAAGCATCACAGAGGCACAGAGGATACTCACCCTCTGTGCAGTACTCTCCTCTCCAGCCCTCCAAGCAGTTACGGTTCCCTTCTTTGTCGCAGGTGAAGTAGCCAAAGGTGTCATTACGGGGCCGGCAGTAGGCGGAACAGGCCTCCCCGTAGTAGTACTCATTGCACACAACGTGGTAGGAGTAGTGGAGCTCACTCTGGTTGCTAATCTGCTCGCCCTTGGACCAGTCCTCTCCAACAGTCAGCTTCTGGCGGGTGGCCAGCCGGCTGATCAGGTTGTTCTGATTCTCTGGTTGGAAATTCATCATGATAGTCAGATAAAAACACTAATCTTGTTTTTCATTTTTGCTCATCTGTGGTGCTTGTAAATAAATAAAAATAATAAGTTTTAAGTGGCTTCTTCTGGTGCCTCTGGATGTTCAGATATTAAACATGAGTGGATTCTCTGTGCTGGAAGATTGACTTTCCAAAGTGTGATACGAGTGTGAGACGTAATTTGTGTGTGTTGTATGTTCGCTGTTGCCCCCTGCCGGTGAAGCAGCGGCACTGCAGCAGTTTACCTGTGGACTCCCGACCTGGAGACTCCGCGTTCCACGCTTCAATGATCAGAGAGAAAGTACCCTGAAAGTCACCGGAAAAGGAAATATTTTAGTCGATGTGGAAGGAAATGACAGGACGGTCAGATTTTTTTTGTTTGTTTGTTTGTTTGTTTTTTAGAGGCTGGAAAAGTTGCTTTTTTGTGGATGTTTGTGGCTGGGAATCATTAAGATTTCAAGTGAAGATTAAAAAAATCCTTCAGTGCATTCACAGTTTTGCTCTGTTCTGTCAAATTAACCTGAAACATGCGTGACTTTCGTCACCTACCGGCCATTTGAAGTTAAAAGGCACTCTAATGGGCGCGCTCTCGGAGATGGAGTTGGAGTCGGCGCCGAAGACCTCTGTGAGCGCGGTGCCGTACGTGCACGGCGGCTCGGGGTTAATAATGTTCTGCGAGTGTTTAAGGCACACACGGAAAAAAATCAGACAGTCCTCGGACTGGTGGGGACAGATGCCGTGGGAGTTGGTGAAGGAATCGATCTTGAGCTCGAAGACTCCAGCGGAGAAAACCTGAGAGGGGGCCAAGAGAGGAGAGAAGGTTCAGGTACTGAGAGTTTAGTCAAATATCATGCAAAGAAATAATCTGAGGGAAATGCGTAAAATACATGCAAAGAAGCACAAATGTGTTCATTACGGCAAAACAGTGAAAACAGTTTTCATTTGCTCATTTCTCCATCGTAAAACCTGATATCTGTGAATTCTAATTGACTGTTGCACATTTAACCAGCAATATAGAATCTGAATCCGCAGCATATCCAAAGAACATGTAAAATAAAAAATAACATTTTTCAGTATTGATAAAAGCATTAAAAGAGCTCCGTGCGCTGCGCGTAAAAACGCCTCGCATACCCCCCGAAGATCCAAAGAAAAAAGAAAATGTGGAGTCCTGTGAGTGTGCTGTCACTGCTACTCACCGTCTGCGCCGAAACAAGCAGCAGGAGACACGGTAGTAACAAGCGTGCCATGGCGTGTCCGCACTGCAAAGTGCAGAGGTCCAGTGCGATTTAACCACTACGTAAAGTCCAAAGGGATCCAAAAGGAAACGGAGAGGAGAGCGTCACCTGAAGAATTTAAAAATAAAGAGCTCCAGCAGAGAGTAAAAAGTCAGAGATCAGTCAGTGTTTGCGTCTCCGCGGCGTGGAGAGAAAAAAAGAAACAAAACAGAAGTTTAATCCGCTCTGCACTGAACTCTGGACCGCAGCTGTTGTTACACCTCCTTTATACCTCAAGAGGGGAGGGAGGAGTGTGGAAGGAAGGGGAGGGAGAGCTGCGCGTCCTACTCTGTTGATGCTATAGAGATTTTCCCTGAAATAAACGAGTGACGGTGGTTTAGAACGAAAGAAAAAAAGCGAATGAAACTCCCCCTGAGGCGAGAGCGAGCCTTTACGCACAGCTCACAGCGTGCCAGAAGTTTGTTGTTTTGCGCGTTATTTTAATTTTCTTTTCCCGGCAGCCTCTTTCTCCAGCACACGCGCAGACACAAAGCCTGTAGCTGCTCAGATAACGCACCACTTTCTTTCTGCAGGGGCAGATTTTGGATATTTATACCCCTGAATGTATGAGTGTATGTTGGTGTCCCGTGGGAGACGCAGGGGGGCGTTTCTTGCAGTGTGGTGGAGGTGCTACGACTCCTGCTCGGGGGGGGGGGAACTGAGGGGCCCCCGCTTTGATTCGCTTTCACCAGCTGATGGTGCAATTACTGAGCAAACTGCCAGGCACCAAACGCTCCTTGTACTGCCACCTTCACGGCGGAGACGCACACTGTGCAGGAAATCCGCGCTGCAAGTGAAGGCTGCAAATTGAAGAAAGTGCAGCACAAACACCAGGGTGCGCTGCTTTTACACCGCCGAGATAAAGTGCGTCTGCGTACCGGTCAAACGCGCCTCTCCTTTCTGTTTTCTCTCCCCCGTGTCGCGTGCCGTTCCTCGAGGTGGAAGGAAGGCTGAAATTATAGTTGGGATTATGGAAGCCCTGAAGTGCAAAACAACAGACGCCAGTAGAAAAACCTGAATGGGTTGATTATAAAGTTTTTAGTTTCAGGAAGGTTAGATCACCATGGTAACTTATGCTGAACACGTCACCTGGGCGGGTGTGGTTATGTTCAGAGTTTGGGTTTAAAATCGTCCAAAAGCGCCACATTTTCACAGATTCCTTTATTTACAGTCTGTGAAGTGTGTCTGCTGAAGGAAATCTGTTGAGTTCACTAAAACCATCAAATTAAGCTGTTTGTCAGGAATTTTCAGGCATTCAGTTGATGATGCAGGGATTGTTTAAATGGTTTTATGTCTGCCCCTAATCTTCTGCAGTCTTTAACTGCTGGAACTGCAGCTACTAGAGCGCAGATTAAGAAAATCAATCAGTTATATTTGTATCACTGAGAATTTCTGGTCAGTAAAATAACTTCACTGTGATCTGGCCAGAAACAAAAGTACTTTCTATGTCCATGTGATCAGGCTGTGGCTCAGTTTTTAATGTTTTAATTCAGTTTAAAGTTTCAGAGCTCTGGTGTGAGGCTGTTAGAATTAAACAGCATCAGGAGATGCATAATTTTTAAAGTCGTGGGTTTATCAGCGAGGAGAGCGCAGTTTGTGTCCCGTTGGGCCTTTGAGTTTTGCTTTTTCTCATCACTGATTTACTTTTTACTTTCTACATTTATATTAAAGGTTTTCTAACACCAATAGGGTCATTTTGGGGGCTAAAAGGTCTAATTATACTCGTCATTCCCACACGGGAACAGTGTTACACATCAAAAGTGACGTCATATCCGCTGCTGCAAGCCAGCCTTTGGTGTCATTTCGGCTGGTTGTGCACCTCTCAGTTTTTATAACCTTGCACAGTGTACGATTGTCTTTTTACCGCCATTTCAGTGACACATCGGTGCAGAAGCTCAGCGGTTCATAAGTTACACAGACGGAGGCGCTGCAACAGCTGGAAATGATGAGACTTCTTATAGAAAACTGAAAAAAAAAAAAAAACTCAGCAATTTCTTTGCTTCCAGTTTCTATTTCTGCTTCTTCGATACCTGCGCTGATGCAGAGGTTTTTTTCTGAGTGGCAACACCCATCGTTTAGAAGAAGACTGCAGCGGGTACCTGCGCCCTCAGTGTTGCTATAAATGGTGATGGGGTTGCGATCGATACAACCAATGCAGTGACCATAATGGGACATTAAACCTAACCAAACAATCATTTACAGGTGACTACCTGCTCACTTTATTTTTACTCTTGGACTTTATTACAGCAGCTCTGCATGATCCACAGTTCATAATAATCCTTCTTTATCTTACACTGGGCCTCAGGTGCAGCCTCTGAGCTCATCCACTGTCTGAAACAAGCTCATTTAGCTCTTTGCTTTGTAGTTACACTCTTCAACTTTTGCTCCTCCAGGCTGCCATAGATGAGGCATGCCTCACACACACTTAAACAACTGAGATTTTGATCTAGAGACGTCACATGCATTTTACTGTGTGTGTGTTGGGGGGTCTCAGCTGTATGGTAATGACCCACCTTCAGGGTGTGAAGCTTCAGTGATGTCATTAACGTCACCAAAAACAGAGCCATCAAACTCTCTGTGTTCAGTGTCAACACGTTAAAGTAAATAACGCCCACTGGAATCATTCATTCATTCATTCATTCATGGTCATGACTGAACCCTCAGCTGTACAGAGGTGTTTCCAGGAGTTTTTAAATGGAGAAATCAAGGAAATCAGAAACAGATGAGTGTCACATTGGACAGACCTCCTGTAATCACTTCTAACCAATCAGAGCTGTTGTTGCTGATGGCTGCATCGATGGGAAGGTGCCAGTTTTCAGTTGGCTGTCTTCTGTTAGCAGCTAAACAGCTCAGAGCTGCTGGGGGAGGGGGGTCTCTAAACTGCAGAGAGCACTTTAAACCAGTTTAACTCACGGCTGTGGAGCTCTTTCAGGTAACACTTAAAACATAGTCAGGTTTAATTAAAAAGAATTAACAAATAAACCTGAGATGGATCCAAGCTTTAGCTATGACCTCACTGTATTTAACACAGGTATACATTTTAATGGCTCTATTTGTCTTTTATTTTCAATTTCCTGGAACTTTAATTATAATTGGACTGAGAAAATGAACTAAATAAATAAATGTCAGCTGAGTCAATCCTGCCACAGTCTGATGAGGAGTGAATCTGGACTTTTAGGAGGTAAAAAGTGAAGCCAGAGAAATATCTCAGTTATCTTGCTGTAATATTCAGCAGAAGCCAAAATTGTAGCTGAAATTTAAACTGGATTAATTGCACAGCCTTTATTGGTCTTTACCCAGATTTTTAGTCTTCTGTTAACCTCTGGATGTTTTTGTTCTTGCTGTTGTGAAGTACTTTGTAAGGCTGATTTTGAAAAGCACGTCTATAAATACAAATACTCAAGCTGTTACCTGGTGCAAAATAAAGACATTTCTGCATAATTTCATGCTGACAAGTTGAAAGTTGTTGCATAAAAACTGACCAGGACGCAGCGAATGAACATATCACGCTGCAGACACAGTGTACAGGCTTCGCCTTCAGCTCAGGTGTGTGTGAAGAGGAGGAGGAGGAGGATGAAGAGGTTCTAATTCTAATGAGCTGTTGCTTTTGTTGGGCTGCCCCCCCATTTGTATTTGAATGAGGGCAGCACGTGCCTCCGCTGGTCCTGAATTCAACCCCCCTCCTCCCCGGCACAAGGCACGCTTCATCACACAACAAACCTCCCATTGTCACCCAGACGTGTGTGTGTGTGTGTGTGTGTCACAGAGATAAATAATATGATATAAACCAACAACAACAGATGTTTGGGCTCGAGACGAGTTGGTGGAGTCTCAAAGAAGTGAGATGCAGGCGTGAAAACTCCTCCGAACTGTAAACTGGATGTTTCACACACAAACGACCTGCTGGTCATCTGATTCCAGCTCATCTGATCTCACAGATGAAGAACAGGAGGAACAGCTTAAAGTCTGAACATCATTTTCTGCTGTAAAAATGTGCAGGCTGCCTCTCATTTAACTTCAGAGTGAAAGTCTGATCTTATCCTCAGATCAAAGTATAAGTTTTAATTACTGAGAAAAATAAAGTGCCATTTTCCCCAAATTCAAAAACACATTTCCTGAAACCATCAACCCCAAACTGAACTCACAAACCTTCCTACTCTTTTGACTAAACCTCGCCAGCTTATCAAAACTGTCTGATATACACTCAAAACCTCCCAAAATCTCCAGATCACACAAAACCAGTCAGAACAGCAACAATGTCGATCCCCACAGCCCCCACTGCCATCCGCCTCCTTTACATTCCCAAAGTGATGCACTGAAACACAAGATTATGGTGTCAGCCAAAGATGAGCTAAGATCTGTCGACTTTCCCTCATTCATTGAAGAAAAAAAAGCAGAACAAAACACATGAAGTATTTTTTTATATTTTTTTTAATATTGCATTATCTGTCTCATAATTTACTCATGAAGGGACCAGCTGCACATCAGCCTCCAACAACATAACAGAACCATTTCTTCAGTTTCTTTTCATAAATGCGCAAAAACGCCGTCTATCACAGCTCTGCCTTTTGGATTGTTTCTGTTGTTGGTATGAACCCTCAGCTCTGCGCTGGTTTATAACACATCATTAACATCAAGTGAGAACAATTTGGAGTCGTGCTGTTTAAGCAATGAGCTCAGTGCTGCTCAGCTTTATGTATCACAGATGAATCTCTGTGAGAATGTGCAGCAACATTTCATCAGATCTGCAGGTTGTTGATATGGAGGTGAAAACTGTTTAAGGTTTTTTCAGCAGAATTTAGTTCAGAGTGGGGAGTAGTGCTTTAGTGCATGAATCCATGTACAGCATAAACATTTAGTATTATTTAATGTTTCTTTTTCTTCTGTGAGTGAAGGACAGTCTCAGATCCTCTGCTGACATCTTCTCTGAGTCTTCAGGTTTCAGCTCTTCACTTTGAACCTAAAGGCAGTCGCGTGATGCTGGAAACATCTGAGCTTCATGTCATGAAAGTGTGTGTTTTCAATGTTTTCCTGCAGTGTGGAATGAATGCTGTCTATGTGTGTGATCTGAAAACATTAGAGAGCCGTTCTGATGCCAGCAGAGTCAAGTTTTGAACACACACCCTGAAAATGGAGTTTAATTGGAGACATAGAAGGTTTCCAGCGCCCAGCACCACTCTGACTGATTGCATTAAATCCAGTTTTATGGTCTGGTCCTTATTAGTACACATATATCATGTGTATTATCACTGAATACATGTGTGTCTATTATAGCCAAACATGACTGTCGTATTTCTAATAATCTGTGAGTTATGGAGGAAAATGTGAAAAATGTTGACTCTCTGATCATATTTCTGCTCTCTAAAATTATCCATTTATTATATTAATGAGTTTTAATGTAGCGCATGCGCCTCGGGCTTCACAGCATTTGAATAATAAGCGGTTGACCACGTGCAGCGTCCGCACCCCGGGGAGCAGGGGCGCGTGCAGACACCACCAGGAAGCATCAGTAGACAATATGCACATATTCGATCGCGCGCCATCTGCTTATCGATCACCTGCCCCACCCCTTCAGATTCCGCAGACACACGCGCGCCACGCGCCTCGCCTCCTCTGAATGGGTTTGTGCGCGTGCCCCTGCGCACGTCAGCGTCAGGTTTAACAAAGAGCGGTGTGATGATGAAATGATGCACGTGGGACTCAGCTGCTTTGTTTAGTTTTTTGTTTCAAACTTTATTGATCTGATTAGATCCTCGCGGACATCTGATCACACCGGGGTCTGCGTCACGGCAGCGCAGATAAACCCGGATTTTATCATCTGGGCGCAGAAAAACTCCTCCCTGCTTTTATTCCTTGTTGGCCTCGTAGTTGCATCAAACGGCTTCATTTACATTAAAGGAAAAAACAAAACTCTGTCCTACATGTGATGAGCTGAACAGAGGCGTGTGTTGCAGAGGTGCACTGATCACAGGTAAACCTTTGTTTCTGAAATTTAGGTTCTGATGTGAGGAAGAGGAGCGGATCAATGTGCGCTTCATCAGCGAGAAGGCTCCTTCTTCTCTCTGGGGTTTTACTGCTGCCGGAAGAACCTGAAAAGCTGCACTGATTAACACCTCCATCGTCTCCTTTTGTCCTCCAACACGTGCCCAAATGGTCCGACGAGAGGCGGCACGAGCTTTTGTTCAGGTGAGACGACACATGGCGTGTGCCGCCCGTGAGGAAGAGGAGGAGGGAGGTGTCAGAGGTGAGAGGCATGCCGTGGGAAAGTCTGCTCAGGTGTGAACAGCTGGGGTGAGTTCACAAAAGTGAGTGAGGAGTCCCGCCAGGCGTCAACACCGACACCTGAGCAGACATGCGCAGATAAACAAACGGTCTGCATCAGGTGGAGGAGAAGGAGGAGGGGCCTGGACGGGCCTGAATGGAAGAAACAGACAGGTAAATACTACAGAGCACAAGTATTTTATTTTGGAAACCAGTCTCACCTGTCAATCACGGACTGTGTTAGCCCCGCCCACACTTCAACAAATCATTGATGAAGATTCAAATGAATATCATCTGATATGCTGCTTTTATTTTTTAGTGAATCAGTTTTATTCTCTTTTATTTTGCTTTGTTGAATTTATGGAATTTATATTTTACTTTATAAAACCACTTTATTGTGTCACATATTATGTTTTATTTTATTTTTACTCTTTAGCTCCTTTATTTTATTTTATCTATTTAAATGAGCTCCTTGCTTTTGAGTAATTTTGAGCTTATTGAGATATTTTATTTTATCACATTTATAATAAAATATTTAAGCTATGCTGTCACAGGTGGTTTTGGCTGCTACAGGAATTTCCCCACCTCTGGTATAAATAAAGTGTGTTGTGCTTCTAAATGTGACAAAATGACTTGTTTTTGTGTTTTTTGAGGTGCTGCTTTTCAGTCCCTGCAGTCTGCTGCCTTCTGTTAGCATCTGACAGCTAAACAGCCATGAGCTGCTGCGAGGCAAATGGAGGAGTCATAAATGCTCTGCAGCGGCCTTGGCGTTCCCAGGTTCACACCTCCACACTGAACTGTGGGAACTCTGAGTGAAAGCACATTTAGATCCTCAAACCTCCCAGCCTGCACTCAGAAACAAAACAGAAAGCTCAAATCAGCCGGAATCAAAGCCAGACTTTGTGTTTCTGAACATTTCGACCACATCATGCATTCATCTTTGTTTGTCTTGCCCTTTTATTTCTCCTCTTTTCTTATGTAAGCTTTCTCAGATCGGGGCATCAAACACGCAGCTCAGGGTCCAATCCAGCTTTTGCAGAGTGTGAAAACTGCAGTAAACTCTTTAATATCTTCAGTTTATCAAGAAAATGCAGTGCAGTACCTGCGGAGGCGATGACAGCATCATTATACAGAAAGTATTTCTGGATCTCATTGAGCTGTTTGACTCAAAGAGTAAAATATTTGTTTTGTCTTTTGTAGATCCACTGTGTGAGCAGAGATATTGTTATAACGGCACTTTTTAAAGCATCTCAGGCACTTCATCATCTATTCTGTAGATAGGTGATCATTAAATGTGAACTTTTATTCCTGGGTGCCTCCTTCTTCTTGGACTCAGAATCATGGCAGTGTGTTTGGGATCATTGTCATGCTGAAAAATGAAGCTGCTGCCAATCAGATGGTTTCCAGATGGTATTACATGTTGGATCAAAATCTTACTGTACTGTTCTGCATTCATAATTCTATAAGTTTTGACAAGATCCCCAACTGCACTGACTGAAATGCAGCCCCAAACCATGCCTCCGTGTTCTATAGATGGCTGTAGACACTCACTGTTGTACCTCTCCCCTGACCTCCTCCGTAAATGCTGGCGATGACTTGAGCCAAAAAATTTTAATTAGGATTCATCGCTCCATCAGACCTGTTGACACTGATTTTCAGTCCAGTTCTTGTGTAATGTGGAATACCTCAGCCTTTTCTCCCTGTTTCCCTTCCTTAAGAATGTCTTCTTGTCAGCCACCCTTCCACTGAAACCATCAGAAATGATGAGGCTTCAGTGAACAGTAGATGGATCAGCTGAAGGGCCAGATGCATCTCTCAGGTCCTGTCAGGGCTTTGCTGGATTTTTCCCCCCTCTTTCTTAAGGACATGACTTTCAGATACTGTTCATCTCCTGTAGAGAGTTGTTTAGGCCTGCTACTGTGGATATAAAGGGTATACAAAGGAGTGACTGCCTTTATATAAAGTGGATATAAATATCAAGTGTCACACAGATTTTTCTGAATGCCAAAATATAAATTTATCAGAAATAAAATAAATAATTTCTGTTATTGATATTTATGTTGTATTTAAAGGAAGGATAACACCAACATTTGGAAGTTGATCTTTTACATAATTATGAAGTTTGGATGATTTTAAAGGACTCCAGAAGAAACGACCTTTTATGAGAAGCTGAATGGGCTTGTTTGTATCTTTGTGATTTATGAATTTAATGTTTTCAGTGCATTAGACGTTAAATCCTGGAAATGATCATGAACTGATCATTTGTAATGATCTGGGAAAAACAAACCATGGACCCGATCAGTTTCTGGTTTTAGGTGGAGACGCTTTGTGGTTTAACAAGAACTTAAAACCATTTTCAAAAGTTCTGAGAGGTATGCTTAAAGGATGCGCGCGCACACCCACGCGCAGCGGCCCGCTGGCATTATTAAAGATTTGGGCACGTGGAGCCGCGTCCGTTCTCAGAGGAGGAAACGAGGCTGCTCGCGCTCGTTCTCTCACCTCACGGACTGTCTGCAGGTAAGTGTGCGCGCTCAATCACGAGCTCATTGACACGTGCAGCGCGCATGTTGTAACAGGCACGGTAACGCGCTCAAAGCATTCAGCAGGAAAATCTGAAGACAGGTGAGATCAGCGGACTCAGGTGAAAGTGTCAACAGCTGATGGAGCTCATCTCCGACAGACATGTTTCTTTCTGTGTTAATACAGTTATTCTTATAATAAACAGAGCAAACAGGGACGAAAAGAAAAGTCAGAAATTAAGTTATTTAAAGCAAATCAGGAAATTTCCAACAGATGAGAAGCTGGAAGCAGCAAATGTTCGGTGTCTTTGCATGAAAAAAATTTTTTTTTTCAGCCAGTAACTTCCTGTCAGTGCATTTGCTGTTTTTACTGGTGGTTTTGAATTTGCATCAATCTTCAGATGTAAAGAGGAGGGAAACGGTGGTGATACCATTAAAATGGAAATGGAGTCCATTTCCATTTTCCACACAGCTTAAGTGTAAATGTCATTTTGGATGATCTGCTCATATATAATTACTGATGAGCAGCAGTGGAAAATAATTAAACTGAAAACTTTCATTTTACACAAAGCGTTTCATTTAATTCAATTTTAGATACTAAAGAGTGGAACATTGCACTTTTAACTTCACATGTATTTAGAGACAAACAAGAATATGTATATATATCTGTGTATATATATATGTATACAGTTAGGTCCATAAATGTTTGGACTGGCACACATTTATTTAGTTTTGCTTCTGTACACAACCACAGTGGATTTTAAATAAATGTGATTGAAGTTCAGATTTTCCGCTTTAATTCAATGCATTTAATAAAAGGATGTCACCTAGTGCTGTTTCTCCTCTTTGAGGTGCTCTGCTAGGCCTGGAATCATCTCCAGATCTTTCATCTGCTTAGTTTGTCAAAGATTAATGAGGAACAGGCCTCACCTGGCCATGAAACCAGGCCAGTAACGTTGTGGGGATGGAGCTGGTGGTGTCAGAGAGGCAGGTGTTGTCCAAGTTAAGGACAATGCTGGACAATACCTTCCACCCACTCCATGATGTGCTGGCCAGTCACAGGAGCACGTTCAGTGAGAGACTGAGATTACCCAAATGCACCACTGAACAACACAGGAAATCATTCCTGCCTGTGGCTCTCTCTGTACAACTACTCCATCTAAAGCACAAGTATACACTGCAACAACTGTACACCCTTAATATAATAAAGGCAGTATGATAAGAGGGGCACCTCAATTCAACTTTATCTATAGTTAATTTTCTGTAATATATTAGGATATTTATATATTGAGTTATTGTATTATTAGAGCTATTTGTAATATTTTGTAATTTGTAATATATTGTATTATTTAATATGGGTATTTTAACTTGTTAATTACTGTTCTTACTGTCCTGGAGCAACTGTGACCACATAATTTCCTCTG
>VUQS01070941.1:0-15574 GCA_015108495.1 Heterochromis multidens
TAGATTTAGATAGAGCTGAAGGCTCAAACCTTCCAAAAAGTTCAACTTTTGTCTCGTCAGTCCACAGAATATTTTCCCAAAAGTCTTGGGGATCATCAAGATGTTTTTTTGGCAAATGTGAGACGAGCCTTTGTGTTCTTTTTGGTCAGCAGTGGTTTTCTCCTTGGAACTCTCCCATGGATGCCATTTTTGTCCAGTCTCTTTCTTATTGTTGAATCATGAACTCTGACTTTAACTGAGACAAGTGAGGCCTGCAGTTCTTTAGATGCTGTTCTGGGTTCTTTTGTGACCTCCTGGATAAGTCATTGATGCGCTCTTGGAGTAATTTTGGTAGGCCGGCCGCTCCCGGGAAGGTTCACCACTGTTCAAAGTTTTCTCCATTTGTGGATAATGGCTCTCACCGTGGTTCACTGGAGTCCCAAAGCCTTAGAAATGGCTTTGTAACCCATTCCAGACTGACAGATGTCAATACTTTGTTTCTCAGCTGTTTTTGTTTTCTCAGGTTATCTTTGTCTAATATTAAAATTTGTTTGATGATCTCAAACATTTAAGTGTGACAAATATGCAAAAAACTAAGAAATCCGGAAAAGGACAAATACTTTTTTACAGCACTATACATTACTTAATATTTTTAAGGCCTTTTAATGAAAATGTAGACCGTACTATGTTGAAATAATGTGTCACACTCAGGCATTTATGAATAAGTCTACAGTGTTTAATGATTTTGTGTGCCATATGTGACAGTGAAGTGAATCTGAATTTAAAGACATCATTTACTTAATTTTAATTTAATTTTTTTTTAGGAAATCTCAACAACCTCAATTTTTCTTATTAGCCAACTATAAGTAATAATTGTAGCTAAACAGCATTTATTGTTTATAGTCATTATGCTGCTATATTGTATTTGGTCGAGGTCTACTGTGCACTATAATGTAATAAAATATTACATACAGTATAAAGACAAAAATAAATCAAAAGAACCAGTCAAATGTTAAGACATAAAACTTTTATGCTTTCATATGTTAAGCAGATATCCATCCTCTTATGGTCCCTAATTACTGTAAGCTCAATAATTGATCATTAATTATTTTTTACTTTAACAAGGGTGTTCTCTCTCGCTCTCCTTACTTTACTTCCTCTTCTGCTGAACATGAGAAGCAGACTCCACACTGTCTCTTTCTCCTTTCCCACTTTCAATTTTTTAAGCTGAAACAAATGTGAAAATCTGCACCATATTTACTAAGCGCTAGGACGTACCAGTTGCTAATCATGAACTGTTAGAAGATGACCGCAGTATTTTGGAGTGCCACATACTGTGTGCATCTGAATGCTGTAAGCCAAATGTTACTCAACACTTAGATGATCTTAGTGAAACTGTAAATGTTTGATTCTAAGTAGACATGATTGACGCCACCTAAAGAAGAGCATCTGTTGTCAAAACTGTCTCAATTCAAATGTCAATGGGCAATAATCTCGATGGTGAAAGTTCATTCTTGACCTTGTGAACAGTAGTTTGACAGAAAGACCTTAAAGAAATCTCAATGAAACTGAGAGATTTCCAGCATAACTGACTTTCTATCTGTGGAGGATGACTGTCCCAAATCAATGCTAAAAACTAGTTAGTGTGTTCACACTAAAAAGAATTACCATTATTATATGTCAAGTTTTAATTAACAGACACTGTTTGCTTTTTTAACTTATTGTTAACATAATGTGGTAAAGTATGTGGATTTTGTATACTAATTATTTAGTATATATAGTTGCAAACTCTCTTCAAGTTAAGAGATGAATCATGTCAGTAATCTCCAATTAGAATAAGACCTGAGAATGAGGCAGCAGTGTGTAAGTAAACCCATTTTTCTAATCTTCAAGTGCAGATTTTATGGACGTGTATGTGTGTATGCATGTGTATGCACGTGTATGCATCCTTTGGAGATTTTTAATATTGTTTTAGCCACCCACTGCTTTTTAAAGAACAGGACATTAACTGATAGACACGTTAACAGTGCACAGAGCTGCTTTCCCCAGCAGAGGAAGCCATAGTGCAGTTTTTGAGAAGAGAGACACCATGACAGTCACGACTCCGTGAAAGGTAAAGGACCAAGCTAACTATGAAGCTGGTGCAAAGCAACATAACCACACAGTAAGTAAAACACTAACTGACCTTCTGTCTCCTCTATGAATAATGCATTGATTCATTTTAGTGTATAGTCTGAACAATAGCACACCTGCAGAGTAGGAGTAGTGTTAATATTTAAGCAAAGTGAAAATCGACAAGATTATTTATTATAACAAAGTGAGACTGAATGCTTTAAACACTGCAGGTGAGCAGCACAAATGGTTGAACAGCTACTTTAAGAAACATTAAGAAGGTGGTTTTCATTTCAACACACCTGCCACCAAAAGAATAATTGAAGATGTGCAATTGTAAGAAAAATACCCGTGTTAAACCCATGTTAAATGCCAACAATGTTTCAATAATACACGTGATAATATCATAAATAGTTACTTAATTGTTGATGAATCTGATTAGTAGCGTGATTGCTTTTTTAAAAAATTTCTAGAGATGTTTTTATTGTGAAACTTTTTGACTACAATAATCATGAAGTGGGAATCTTATGATGACAGTGCTAATTCTTTTTTTATCCTTCAATAAACACAGCTCATTAAGCATATCAAATCTGATCAGCTCAAAGCGGCTGAGTGCATTCCTCAGCAGCAGGAGGAATGGACAGTGGAATCTACTGCCGAATTCCAGTGCCAGCTCATCTATCATGTGGCAGGTTACAGACACACACCTCTCACACAGGGAACTGAATCATCGTGGAGGTGGGAAAGGATTCAATAGAAACCATTATTATGCCAGGTTTACGTTTGCAGCAACATGGAGAAATGAACCAATTAGCTGATTAATCATTTTCAAGTGACAATCATATAAAGATACCTTTTTTTTGTGTGGTTTCACCTTCACTGGTTTATTTTTCTTGTTTGCTTTTTGTCAACAGAAAACAACTTAACAGAGGAGAGACATTTTTGACATTTGACATTTCATGTGTCAGCAAAGAATCTGGGTGTTATTATATGCACAATACAAGGAACTGGACCAGCAGGTGTAGACTCAGAAACATTTAAATGCCAAAAAACCACATGGACAGGAAAGACATGTATTGAAGAGCTAGACAGAGTGTAACCAGTTAATTAGTAATGTTCAGTGTGTTAGATTAACCATATTGCTCCCTTGATGCAAACCAGAACACTGTGTCTTACCTTTCTCTGATGAAGTCTGTCAGCTCCTTAGTGGACATTTGGCCATGCTTCATGTTATGGTAGAGCACATCAAAGCCATTATTTTTTTCCCCCTGTTTTGCAGAAAAAAAGACATCGAAGACAACGATTAGTCACAGCAAAACCTTAAGTGTAGCAGCAAAACCTCAGTTACTGATTATACATTACCGTTAAAGCTTTTTCTACCAGCAGCATTCTCACTGTTTGCATAGCTTCTAACTGTAGTTGCAGCACACTCTGGTCAACCATACTCATTTTGGCCATGTTTGAGAGTAACAACTTTTAAAAATGTGTAAAACAGCAGCAGACTGGTCTAAGGCTAAAGCCTACAATGAAAGACTCACCTGAACCACTTTCTGTGCTGCTGTAACCATGCCACCGCGTAACAGTGTCCAATTGCATTTTAAAAATGCAAACACATCTCTAAATAATTAATATGAATGAAAAATGCTGGGCTTTGTTTTAACAAGAATTACTGTCTACTAGGGGTGGGGGAAAAAATCAATATAGCATAGTATCGCGACATTTTGAGTAGCAATATTGTATTGATATAGGGACACCAAATATAGATATTTTATTAAATAATTTAAAATACTCTGAGAATACTATAAACAACAGGGCTCATTTCATGCACCACCATCCTGAGATAACGTTAATCGAGCAAACTTACATTAAATTGGCTCAACTGAAAAACCATCCAACACTGGACACACTTAGCTTGACAAATCTATCTCCTAATTCAGAGCAAGCTGATGGCTCAGTCACACGAGTAAAAGTAGGACAGCAACCTCCTTACATCTACAGAAACAAAATAAAAAATGGTCGCTGCCTGGTGATTGTATTGAATTTTTTTACATTCTGTAACTGATTTCAACTTGTGGCGACTAAATGGTTGCCCAGAGCTTGAGGGTGTTGAACACACACAACCACTTTTGATCACAAGGCAATTGCACAGGTCACCTGACAGGAGGCAACTTTTCTGCAAACAGTCGCAGTCTGACTTGTACTGACTGCAATCACTCTCAGTGAGATTGTCAAAGGTTTGCAAATAATTTCTGTCTAATTTATAAATGCAGACAGATGACAACATGTTGCCACTAGTCTGAATGAGTCTTTGTCAATGAGCACAACTCGAGGGGACTCGACTCAACTAGCTGCCAGCTGGTTGTCAACTTGACTCCTTTCAATCACAGACTGATAGCAGACTGACTCCGTCTTATGGCAACAATTTTGGCAGGTTGTTTATGCATGTTTTTGCTGTCCGAAATGACTTGTCTTAAAAGGGCGTCCACACAGGAAGTGATGTGCTCATCGCGTTTCACTTTGTAGCTCATGGTTTGTCACTAGCGGACATTCCAGGCTTCGGTTGCCTGGATAACCCTCTAATAGATTTTCCACCCTGTCAGATGTCAAACATGTCTGATAGTTGCTTCAATTGCTCACCTTCGAAGTTGAGGAAAGTTTAAACATGGGGCCTGTCCTGGTCGCCTATCATCTCTTAAAGTCAGTGAATGTCATTGACTTTTTATGGCTTCTGGTCACCATGTCGCTGCTAGTCAATTCCTGTGCGGACGCACCTTAAGTGTTTCTGAAATGACTGTTTGGACTGTTTCCACTTTAATGTCCATGTTAAGAAGGATGAGGGTTGGAAAATGCACAAATACAAATGACTACTGAAATACGATCAGGAAAAGAAGCATTAAAATACAACCTTTTACAATGTGAAACAGAAAGCTACATTTTCTAGCTTACTAGGTGCAAATCCTACATGGACTTGTTCACACAGCTGCTAGAGGATACTTTAAAAGTAACAAAGAAGCTATGGGGTCAATTTCTGGGATGGGACAGTGTCTATAGAGATCTTGACTTTTGACCAACAAAGTCTAACCAGTTCATCCTTGAGTTGGATTGAATGCTTGTGGCAGATGTAATGAAATCCCCTCCAGGTGATGCTGAGATATTGCATTCATGAGAATAGAACGAACAACCTGGAAACACAATGCCTATGGCAAAAGTAGCTGTGAGTGACTAGGTGAATGTTTGATACATATAAATCTTACTATAATGATTGTAGTGTATGTATGTATGTCTGTTCCCTATCTCCTCCTAGATGCCTTAATCAATCTGGATGAAACTTATTATACAGTATAAACTGCCTAGGGTACCAGGATTATCAACCTCCATATAGCTTTTGGGAATTATTTCTATAACACTCAAATCGTTACGTGTACATGCACATTACGTGTACTTGTAGGTTGCTGTTTGTAAATAAATTTTGCTAATTTTTTTGTGGAGTGGCACTCTGGGGTAACTGGAATGTGTTGTCATGTCTACTGAGAAGTAGACAGTTTTACTTATCTTGGAGTGAAAGTTATGAATGACGGGGATATAACTTCACCACACTACACTAACCAAGGCTTGTTATGAATTACACATCACTGAAAACCATTTGAAACACAACACTGAAACACAACATCAGTCATGACACAGATGTGTTCCATAACAAATGTCTCAGAAGAACTTTGAGATATGCTGGCCAAACATTATAAAAACTGTGGATCTTTGGAGGATGGCTGATCAAACTAGCCTGCCAACAGAAATAAAGAGGCATAGATGGAAGTGAATTGGACACATACTCAAGATGCAGCAAAGGATGATACTGAGGGTAGCCTTAAGCTGGCCAAGAGAGACCTTAAGGAGAACAGTGCAAAAAAGAGATAAAACAGGAAGGGTGGAGTTGGTCTACACTACAGAAGACAGCCTGAGAGTGGTCCCAGTGGAGAACATTGGTTACAACCTCGTGCACCGACAGGCACGAAGAGGACTGAACTGAACTACTGCAGACAGGTTAGTATCCGTGCATATGTCAGCCAATAAGTAAGAAGACAAACACAAGATATCTGCATTAGGACTGCATATTTTATGTGTTTATAAAACTGCTGTTGTCTGATATGTCTTATTTCATTTTGGCTAGTGTTTGCTAGATTATAGGAAGATACAATGACGTGTTTTTGCAGCTTTACAGCAGGGGACAGCCGTGCAGAATAACCATGGCCAATGTCTTAAATATGCTTGAGTGTAGAGAGAAACCAAATATCAAATGCTAGGACTGATAAGAAAGTTGGCTTGTTTAGACCATTAAAAAGGCAGCATAACCAATCAATCAATAGACGGTCAATTACTCAGACCACCCACAGAATCAGATGGAGTACTATATTTACTGGCTTTATTAATAAATAGATTTGACTTTTGACTTTTGGTGAAATAACACTGATTATGCTGGGTTTCTTTTTAAGGTACGGTCTATGGAAAATAGATCTGGTCCTGATTTCTAACCCTAATGCAAGGGTTGCAAACCTATGGCTCTAGAGGCACATGTGGCTCTTTTGCACATCTCCAGTGGCTCCTTGTGGCTGTGACAAAAAACTAGATAAATATGATTATGAAATTAAACAATTTTTTAACATTTTAATTTGTTTTGGTTAATGTTGTTGTTATTGCTGTTTACAGGTTTGAGTATTTATTGTTATATGCAGCTGAATAAAAAAAAGATGAAGATCGCCTCCTACTGAACTGGACTTAAGTCAAAATGAAATTTTTACCCCTATTAGCAATGTTGACATGCAAATTTATACTTAATACCTTCATTACGAGACTCAAATCTGTTTTATGGCTTCACGAGCAGTTTTTCGGTCAAAAATTCTTCCGAAGTCGCTCTTTTCATAGTAAAGGTTGCCGACTCCTGCTCTAATGCAATAGCTTTCTGTCACTGGTAAGTGGTTTACACTAAACGTCTTTAACACATTTAAGCCAAAATGTAAAAACAGCACAAACACAAATCTTCAGGACACAGTTGACCGATTAAAATCCCCCCCTCCCCCATGTCAACAAACATGATCAAGTTTCAGACTAGTGAACGTTATAAGATTTTTTTTTCAATTTAAAAATCTCCTCTTCTTCCTGCTTTACTTCTTCATTGCCCTTCTGGACTGTTTCAGCACAGGAGGACACATACCATTCCTAGAAGCCTTAAAGGACCTCAAAGAAAAATAAACCAATAACAGTAACATGACTGAGACCATTTTATTGGGACATTTGTTGTGATATTTTGGAAAATTATATAAAATGATAAATGCTGATAAATCAGCAGTTGGTGATAAACCTGTCATCTGATGTCACATAAATACAAATAAGAGAACTATAAAATGTAACTAAAATACACTGCAATATGAGAAGACCCCGGTTCACCAGAGTTCACATCAGTCTTTTATAAATCTGCAGTCCAACTCTGTTTCACCTCAAGCCGAGGCCATCATAGATATTTCCTAGTTCCTGAAGCAGTCCGCTGTCAGCAGTTTGGCCTAAAGGCTACAGCATTAACTCATGGCTTTAGTTTTCTTTTTCCACATATGTTCAGGAAGTTTGTGTCAAGAAGCTCAGCATTAGCTCCAAAATAACTATATATACAAATCACACATTAAAAGGAAAGCATCGTTCTCCAGGTGCTCGCTGGCCTACATTTACCCCAGTGAGCAGACCACTGAGGTGTGCTTCCTGCTGCGATGAGATAACTTAAAAAAAAATTTGTTTAGCTGTTGCCCTACTGACAGCAATCATGACATGCAAACTACTGCAAGCATTAGATGTCAAATATAAAGTGAAAGCACAGTTTATAAGACCAAAGTTACACAACACTTTACAACACAAATGAAGAGACAGATTTAACAACTGGACAATCATACCACAAAACGGGGAAGTGACGAAAGTGAGTGAAAACACAGAGCAGAAAGGCAACAGGAAGAGAGCCCATTCTGTGCAACTACTGTGTTCATCTGGAACGTGGGATTGATGAATACAAAAGAAAAATAAAAACAAACACGGGAAACAGTTAAGGGTGTTTTTTTTGTTTGTTTTTTTTACTTTTTTAACAACTGGCAAGGCTGGAATAAATTTCCAAAGCAGTAGAGAAAAACGTATAAATGCAGGATTTTTAAATGAACCAATGATGTCTTGTTGGTTGTATAAATACATCTAAAAGAGCAGCAGCAGGGCAAAGTGATACCAGAGTGATGCAGTTTTTCAAAACCCATGTCTGTGTTTAATATTCCAACCACACATTGAAATTCAAAAGCGCTCATTATGCTTAGACTGAGATAAACTGTTTTTAACTCTATGCCCGCCCCAACTGGACGATAACATACTGAGAATTTAGCATTGTAAATAGCAGTTTGTCTGAGCAAACAGCCCAGTTGAGCTGAGACAGCTTCCTATGAACTGACTGAGTTCATAAAAAAAGGGAAGAGAAGAAGCTGTGTCAGCTGGATGTACCATTATTACAGAAACAGGTGCCAGAATGAGAAAATCCTGATACACTGCACTGCACAGACTAAAGGAAACTAAAGAGTTCTACTAAAGTTGTATGCTTTAGGCCACAAAAAAGTAGGTAATAGTAGTCTCACCCATGAGGAGAAAGAAAGGAGAACTATTAAATCCGGAATATAATTCAATGTCAGGTTATATAGTGGAAATTTGCCTGGAAGCCATTACAAAACAACTTGGAACAGTGGTGAGAAGTACAGACGGTTGATGGAAGTCCGGGCCAAAGTAATAATAATTATGCAAACAAAAGCTTTGCTGACACAGGTATGACTCGTGATTCTGTGACACAGTTTAACGCCTTTATTTCTAAACTCCTGTTATTTTTATTTGGGTTTACTGCCTGTGAGATTATATAAAACTGAATCCAACTCAGAAGTGGATCCCTTTAAATATTTTTGACTTTTCATAGAGCAAACAACTGATTTGCTTCTCATATTTATCATTTATTGCTGATAAAATTCAGTTTTAGGTTTAACTAACTTTTTGTTTACTTCATTATTTTCTGTTAACTTAAGGACTAAATACAGTGCGGTGCAAAAGTCTTGAGCCAACTCTCATTTCTTTATATTTTTCTTCCAAGGAGCCAGACTTTGCTGTAATGTTTTAAAGTGGTCTTGAGTAATAGTTCTCCAGGCTTTCTGAAGGTCTATCAAAGTTTTTCTTTCGACATTGGTTGCTTTTTCACTCATTTTCAGTCCAGTCCTTGTACCTGACCATTTTCAGAGGAATCTTTTGTTTGTTTGTTTAAGCCACTTAACACTGACCTATGAATCATTCAAGCATAAAAAGGCACTAACTCAAGGGATGAACCAGTGTTATATACACATAACAGATAACTTAGCGAAGAACCAGTTTTAAATTGTATCTCTAGGCACTTTGTTACTAGCAGCCTGTTGCAAAAACACATCATTTGTTCCCATTTCTTTAGTTGAATTTATGAAAAATGCCCAAGATAACACAGTTTGACAGGCATAAACTAGTATTTATGCACTAACAAGGTGATTCCCAAAGAGCTATTAGCCGAAAACTTGGCATGTCTCTGCAGGGTGTGCAGTGTGCCCCTAAAAAAACAACAGAAGTGGCAGGCCTAACAGATGAACAGTATCTGAAAGTCATGTCGTTAAGAAATAGGAAAAAATCCTACAAAGACCTGACACAGGACCTGAGAGATGCATCTGACCCTTCAGTTGATCCATCTACTGTTCACTGAAGCCTCATCAGAAATGGTCTCAGTGGAAGGGTGGCTGTCAAGAAGCCATTCTTAAGGAAGGGAAACTGGGAGAAAAGGCTGAGATATGTCAGATTATACAAGAACTGGACTGAAAATCAGTGGCAAAAAGTCTTATGGAGTGATGAATCCAAATTGAAAATTTTTGGTTCAAATCGTTGTCATTATATATATGGAGAAGGTCAGGAGAGAGGTACAACAGTGAGTGTCTACATCCATCTGTAAAACACGGTGGAGGCTCTGTCATGGTTTGGGGCTGCATTTCAGCCAGTGGTGTTGGAGATCTTGTCAAAATTGATGGAATTATGAATGCAGAAATGTACCATCAGATTTTGATCCACCATGCAATACCATCTGGAAAGCATCTGACTGGCCACAGCTTCATTTTTCAATATGACAATGATTCCAAACACACTGCCAATGAAGTAAAAGCATACATGGATAGAAAAACACACAATGAAACACTATCAGTCATGGATTGGCCTCCCCAGAACCTGAACATCAACATTATTGAAGCAGTGTGGGATCATCTTGACAGAGAACAGAAGAAAAGGCAGCCAACATCCAAAGAAGAGCTTTGAATGTCCTTCAAGAAGTTTGGAGAACTATTCCTGAAGACTACTTAAGGTAATCAGAAAAAAGCTGCCTAAGAGAGTTCAGATTGTGCTGGAGAATAAAGGTGGTCATACCAAATATTGACTTTCAAGCTCATCAGAATTGTACAAACTATGTTTTTGCCTTATATACTGTATTTCCATTTATGTTTGCAGATGTTTCAATAAATCGCTGCACCTATTTCCCATTTTCCCAGCAAAATATAAAGAAAGGAGTGGCTCGAGACTTTTGCACAGCAGTGTAAATTATCAAATCAGAGCAGAATAATCAATAAAAAATAAAATCATAAATTATCATTAGTTAGAGTGAAAGAAACTCTCTACGTGTTATATCAATTTATTAATTTATTCTAGATGGAGTACATGGCTTTCTCACCAGCATGCAGTCTAATTCTTAAGTCAGTAAGAGATTTTAGTAAGCAGAGCAAAAGATATGAGCAGTTCTATCAGAAAATGATTCAGTTTAATCTGCAAAACATATCACATCATGCTTTTAAAACCCTATTTTGTATTTACACTGGACAATATTAGCAATTCAGTACTGAGCAGCGAACACAAAAAGAAACTGACATCTTTAATCTTAGCTACCACCTTAAAAAAGAAAGATAAACGAAACCACAGTGCTACAGTTTATCATGCAACATCTGCTGCACAGAGATGGACAAGAATTCACTCTCCTCCTGTCACACTACAATATAAGGTTCAATATCCTGTGTGTAGGGAATCAAGTGGTTGTTGCCTGACAGGCAGTAACATAACCCATTCCATAGGAAGAGCCTTGTTTATGTCAGTATTATACTGCGTAGTGTTATACTATACCTTCCAAACTGCTAAAAGAAAGCTAAAATGAACTAAGATTGGGAGCCAATTAATGCTTCCCTTATTTCAGACTATTTTTGTTCAGAAGATTGTCTGCCTCAGTAAACACTGATGTTTGTGTGCCCAATAGTGCAATGCTTTTCCAGTTAAACAACATATACGTAGGATATGTAATAAATGTGCTTTTGTAAAGAAGGGAAACTCATTATTTTCTGATGTGCTGAAGGTGTGAAGTTGGGGGTATGATCAAATGCATTATTACACATAGTTACTGGGTGTGTAAAGCTGTGGTGTGAAGGCTGGAAAGTGGCACTACTACACGAACAGTGTAGTAGTTTGCCTAAGCTCTAGGGAAAAAAAAAAACAAAAACCTCAGATCATGCAAAGGATCAAAAACCTTAACCTTAACCAAATAATTTCCCATGCTTGTTATTACAGGACTGATGTTGTGCTTTAGGAAGGGGAAACATTACACGGGATTAGAAGCATCTCAGCTGACACGACTTCTTCTCCACTTCTGGTGTGTGCTCAGGTGAGAGCAGTGGAAAGAACTGTACACTCTCCCCGAGGAATTTAGACAGAGCCAAACGAGACAGCCACTCTCCACACAGACTGTAAACGATGGCCCGGTACTGCCTGTAGAGCACACAGCCATGAACCCTGTAGACGGCGCCTTGACACCAGAGTGTCTGGCCTCAGTCATGTGACCAGAGAGGTCTGGGAGCGGTGCACTGAGCCATCACAGCTCATCACAGACAACACACGCAGCTTTAGCATGCGGTACACACACAGAAGCTGGGCTTTGTTTGTGGTAGAAACCAAAGAAGACTTGACTATTACTTTACTGTTAGGATGCCAAAACTGGTTGGTCTAACACAACTAAACCCAACTTGTATTTAAGTGTTTATTAGAAGTGGTGCATGAAACCATAATTAGTGTAATGCTTTCACTCTAGGGTAATCTTACAAAATTGCTACTGATGCTCAAGGATGTTTGGTTGAACCACCACTGAAGCCCTTCCTCTGAAGACAAGAGACATGTTGCTCTGATTTGAGAGACAGCTGAAGAAATGAGGCAACCAGAAGGAACTGTGTCACTCTTGCCCACCTCTTTGTTTGCTTCACTCTTTGCCGTGTTATTGCAACACTGCATGTGAACTGTGTGAGAATATGTAAGACCACACACACATACAAAACACAGAGAGCACAGAGAAGACGACTATCCTGTCTCGATACTGCCTACTCAGTGCTAATCTGTTGAGATTGGATGTTAAACATAAGGTCATCGAGCTGATTGCTGCTACAATAATCCAATAACTCAGACATTTTAGGACATGGCACATATCTTGCACTTATGCGCTAAAAGTTCCATAGATAGACCAAACTCTTACCCAGATTTCACACAGAGAAAAGGGGAAATGAAACAAACCCTGCAAATAAATCCATGGAGCAGACATGGTGCAGCTGGTGACCAGTCCAGTGCTGCAGCTATGACCGATAAACAACACTGCCTGACTCCTAATTCCTAAAGAACTTGTATATTCAGCTGAGGAGAGACATTTTGTGCATGAGATTCAAACAAACAAACAAACAAAAAAAAAAAGCCAATGACAACATCTCTTTAAAAAAAGTGAAAAAGCATGGGATGTGGAAGGGGAAAACCTGTCTGCTTAGCAGTATAACAGACCGAAAAACTTAAAGGGAGTATGTGTCTGCTTGCAATGATGATGATTTGTAGTCAAGTTAAAGGGGAATGGATGCATCTCCTCCTAATGCCAAGTATGTGCTCGCGCGTGTGTCCTGCATGTTAAACACACAGCTGATCGCTGCCATCACTGGATTCTCTTGTGGCTCACAGCAGGGCACAAAGGGCAGATTGAAGAGTCAGGAGTGTCTCGGCTCTCCTCGTTTCCATTTAGTTAATGATGAACTCTCATTTAGGAACAAAAAGGCATTAGAGGGTAACAGCAGTGTATTTGTAATTACTTCAAGCACTTGGCTTAATGTAGTTTTCAAGAAATATTCATTACAGATGCTTTATAAGCCCTGGATCACCTCCAGAGTTCAACTGAGGCTAAACCAGGCCTAAGTCTGTATTTTCCCACCTTAAAGAAGACAGGAACACAGTCCAGTCTGATTGGTTGTTTTAAGCTGAGAGGCTGCCTGTATAAATCAGTAATAAAGTTATTCTACAGGCTTATTTTAAAATACATGCTTTTAGCAAAAAAGGAAAAAGAAAAAAAAAAGAGCAAAGCTACAATATTCAGCTACACATTTACTTGTGTCTTTTATTTAATTTGTAATACTTCAACTATAACTGAATATAACAGACAAAACACATAACCCAAACTTGCTGTGGTGGTTATAGTGCAATACTTAGACGGTCCCGAAACAGAGCAGTGGCCCTAATGAGCCTATTACTGTGTGAGTTTCACTTTTAATGCCATTATCTTTGCGGCGTCACTGCAGTGTAACAAGAAGTAAAGGCAGACTTCTACTTTTCCACCTGCTTTGACATAGCCACGTCAAATTAATATCGGAAGAGAAATGACCTTTAGGCAGTACGCACAAAGAGCTGAGCTCAGCTTTATCCTAAAACACGCTCTGCGGCACTGGCTATATGAAAAAAAGGATAGTTTTTAATGCGGTATTGAGGCTTAATTGGCGTTTTAAAGATATTCTAACTTACTAACATCTGCCCTCTCACTGAAACTTTGTTACGGAAGAAAATGATGCGTACGACCTGCGGCTATGACTGACAGCCCAGGCGTCCAATAGCATTCAGGGAACTGACCATAAACATTCCAAGCAATTCTGACCGAGCCAATTGACGGAAAACAGGGGTGGACGCTTCGCGGTATCAAGTTAGATTAGTTCACAGAGGCCCAAACCCCGGGGTGGCAAAATATTTGCCGAAGAAAATTAGCGGTGGCCGCGGGGTTGCTGACCAGGACACTGCGACTTCAGCGGGAACTAAGCTTGTGAGCTAGACGACTACCTCTGCAAAATGAATAACATTTGATTCCTGATTGACATGAACATGATAGGGAGGGAGCACAGCAAGAGAATAGCGAGGAATAGCACCGGTGTAAACACCATGAATAAAAAGCACCACCTACCCAGAAATTCTCTAGGAAGTACGGCGTTATCATCTTGTTTTATTCCTCTTCGCCACAACTCTTGAATTTGTTGTAATGCAACTTTTAAAGCGTATATCATCCACCGTCCTCCCCCCCGTTTCTCTTGTATCTGCCTTTCCCCGTTTTCCTCCTCTCCCCTTTCTTCTCCCTCCCCACCTACAGACTCCACCTCCACCCGGCTGTACTGCGTCTGTCCCTTATGCTTTCTTCCCGTAGACATGTAGACGTTCAGTAGATGAAACAGCGCTACCAATGGCCAATAGAGACACCAGAGGACCGTGAAATGCTGCCTTCATATGCTCTACGTAAATTCCTGTGTAGAAGGTCGAAGTAGACTAAAATACACATGAACCCTAACGCAGCAATGTGAAAATAATAAAAGTATTGGATTAAAAAAAAAAATAATAATATTGCGTTAGTTATGTTGGTTGTATGTTAGTTATTACATCCAGCATCCACAAACATGTCTCCTTAATTAATCTTTTTGCAGGTTTTTTGTGCACCAGTGAGCATGTACTAAAGATTATTACCATACCACAAGTTCCACAGATAGTACTAAAGTTATATAAGTTGTTATATCTGTGGTTTATTTAAAGGATAAGAAAGGGAAAATTTGCCTTGATGTGGCCAAGAGTGGCCTTAAGTTCTTCCAACACTGTCTCTGAATCTCGGTTAAGCCTTTAAATTTATGATAAATTTGTTGCAGTATGTCACTTTTCAAAGTTTTGTAAGTCATCTGTCAACAAACATCTAGGTTATGGAATAAATTGCCTTTGCACATTAGAAAGTCATCTACACTGTCCATTTTTAAAACTCGTCTTAAAATACATTTACATTGCTTGGCCTTCGGCCCAGTACAAGACATTGATCTTACTTGTTTTTATTGTGCGATAGTTTTTTTTTGTTTTTTTTTAATTGCTTTCAATGTATTTATTCATTTGTGTGTATAGCACTTTGTATCTGCTGTGGCTGTTTTAAAAGTGATTTATAAATACCATATCAACTTTATTTAAAGACCTATTCAAACTGACTGTAGTCACAGTTGACTCGCAGTGTGACATGTTGCATAACTGAGTTTTCTACCAATTCCACATTCCCTTGCCTGAAAAA
>VUQS01070944.1:0-13770 GCA_015108495.1 Heterochromis multidens
CGCCGCCCGACACACACTGCACCCGACCCCTACGGCGCCTCCTGCGGGTGGTGGGCCTACAGGAGGGTGGTCCCATGTCTGCTCTTCGGCCTGTGCCCGGCCAGGCCCCATGGGCTAAGGCCTGGCCACCAGGCACTCTCCCTCGAGCACCCTCCCCAGGCCTGGCTCCAGGGCGGGGCCCCGGTAACCCTGTCCCGGGCAGGGTGAACTGTTCCCTTGCTGTAATACTCATAGGGGTCTTCTGAATTGCTTTTTGTCTGGTCCCTCCCCCAGGACCAATTTGCCATGGGAGACCCTACCAGGGGGCAAAAGCCCCCCGACAACATAGCCCCTGGGATCCCTGGGACACACAAACCCCTCCACCACGATAAGGTAGCGATTCACGGAGGAGTGAAAATATACACATACTTACTAAAATGAAAATCAGTGAAACCTTTTATGTAATCACAGTTAAGAAAAAGTAATTGTGATTTTTCTTTCTAGTTATTGTTTCTTGACTTAACATCAAAGCAAAGACCCACACGTGGTAATTAGAATACTGTATAACAGACCTATAATAGTTTCTATTATGGAGAAACCTCATGTAAACAATGTGCACCAGGTGGGGCACTGTCATGTTAACTTATCAGGATCAGCTAGAAGTAATGTAATCAGATCCCAACAAACTTAATCTGGGGTAAAGAGTATGTGTCATGGAGGCAGTGCCCAAAAGTAGTACTCTTGGGCAGGCTTAAAAAACCCTCAAAAACAGAAACCCCAAACCAGCACGAGAGTCAACAAAAGCAAAAACAGGTGATCTCACAAAGACAGTGGGGTGAAACAGGACTATATATACAGAAAGGATAGACTGAATAAAGAGGCACAGGTGAGTGCGGAGCAAACAATGAGAAAACAATGAGGTGAAAGCAAAGCTAGAACACATCACATGAGAAAACTAACCTTCAGAGTAAAACAGGAAGTAACCAAAGACAAATAACTAACACTGAGACGTGAAAACTAATACTAAACTTCATGACAAAAACAGGGAACACATGAGGGAGAAGAAACTAGAAGCACAACCAAAGCAACCAATCTAAAAAGTGAAACCAGAACAACAACGATGATACAAAAGTCCAAGGACCAAGACAGCATGTTCTGGTGGGACAAGGTGAGACATGTCACTAATGCTGAGTTTGGATGTACCTACTGTAGCTTAACCAAACACACAGATACTATGCGGGGTAAAGGCTGGCACTGAGCATGTGAAGGACAATAAGCATAAAAGGAAGCTCACATTTGTTTTTATAGGAATGATGTTTGTACACTCGTGTGTTCTGTTTTGTTTTTTTTGTCGCATGCTGCTGTTAAACTGTTAACTGGTGTTTTAGCTGCTGTTTGTCTGTTAATCATCTCTGGGTGTCAGTTTGCATCATAGTAAACTCAGACACACAACCCCTGGCACTAATTATGAACTCACCACACCTGGGCGCCTGCTCATTCAGCTCCTTTACTTTTTAGCAAATAAACAAATCACAGATATTACACAATTTTTCCTTAATAGCTGAACTTTCTGTCTTTATAAAACATGCCTAAAACACAGTCCAACCCCAATTCCAAAAAAAGTTGAGATGCTGTGTAAAATGTAGATAAAAACAGGATGCAATTATTTGAAAATCTCATAAATTTATATTTTATTTACAGTAGAACATAGAAAACATATCAAATGTTTAAACTGAGAAAATGAAATGTACCATTTCAAGAAAAAAATTAGCTCATTTTGAATTTGATGGCAGCAACACATCTCAAAAAAGTTAGGACGGGGCCAAGTTCACCACTGTGTAGCATCCTCTCTTCTTTTAACAACAGTCTGTAAACATCTGGGAACTGAGGAGAGCAGCTTCTGGACCTTTGGGAGAGGAATGTTGTCCCATTTTTGTCTGATAGAGGATTCCAGCTGCTCAACAGTCCTGGGTCTTTGTGGTATTTTTCATTTTATAATACTCTAAATGTTTTCAGTAGGTGAAAGGTCTGGACTGAAGCTATGCTGTTGTGATAGATGCAGTATGCGGTTTAGTATCGTCTTTCTGAAATATGTAAGGTCTTCCCTGAAAAAGACGTCATCTGGATGGAAGCAAATGTTGCTCTCAAACCCGTATATACCTTTCAGCATTGATGGTGCCTTTCCAGATGCCAATAACATGGACACTGATGCACCCCCATGCCATCAAAGATGCAGGCTTTTGAAATTAGTGCTGATAACTAGCAAGTGTTCCTGAGCTCATGCAATGATTTCCATGACAGAATCAAGCCTGTTTTTAATGCAGTGCCACCTGAGGGCCTGAAGATCACGGGCATGCAGCATTGATTTTCAGCCTTGTCCACTGCACAGAGAGATTTGTCCAGATTCTGGGGTATCCACAGGAGTGGACATCCCAGCAAATTCATCCCAAGCTCAGACCGTGCAATGCTCAGAGAAACTGCAAAAAACCCAAGAGCTACATCTCAGACTCTACAGGCCTCAGTTAGCATGTTAAATGTTAAAGTTCACGACAGCACAATTACAAAAAGATTGAAGAAGTATGGCTTGTTTGGAAGAGTTGCAGGAGAAAGCCTCTTCTTTCTATAAAAGAACATGGCAGCACATGTTTGCAAAGCTGCATCTGAACAAAAGAACCAAAGTGCTGCAATGACCCAGTCAAAGTTCAGACCTCAACCTGATGGAAATGCTGTGGTGGGACCTTAAGAGAGCTGTGGATAAATGAATGCACACAAACCTAAATGAACTGAAGCAACGAGTGTGGGCCAAAATTCTTCCATAATGATGTGAGAGATGATAAAGTCACAAAGAAAACAGTTACTTCAACTTATTTCATGAAAACTTTCTTTTTCACAGGACTGTATCTACAGTGAAAGGAGTGTTGATTTTCAGCTTGTTAACATTTGAAAGTACAGTGAGTGTGTTTGGTTTTTGTTTTCATGTGCACCGTCTAAATCAGTCAAATGGAAAATAGATTTAAAACTTTCATTATCCATTTCCCCTCAAAATCCCTTCATATTTAAAAATCATTGTGATATTTAATTGTTCATATTTGAGTTGTTGTTTCAGAATTTTAAATTCTTGACTAATTTGCATCTTGTGGTTGGAGTTTATCATTAGCACCCAGTCATGCCACCACATAATTTTTTACATAGCCATCTGACCTGGCTTTTCAGCTGTACTGCGTTAATGGTGCAAACTGGGCAAAGAATTGCAAAGCTTTACAGGGACTGTATTCACTCCCCTTGTTTACTCTTTTGGCTCGCAGACTGTTTTATAATTTTACTTCCTTATTTTAGACTTTATGCATGTTTATATGAACTTCAACATTGCAACCCAGAACAGAGAATAGGCAATGGCACAAGAGCACCCTTTAATGTCTAATGTTTTCCTTCCAAAAACTGTTTTAAAACAGCTAAAATTACCGTGTCAGTCAATTGATGAAGACTTCAGTACAAGGGATGTATTTTATACAGTCTTGTTTTCAATGTGTAGAAAAATCTTCATATTTCAGTTCACTGGCGGCTTGGAGCAGATTCTTTTGATAGCAGACTTCAACAGCAAAACAAAAGGGGAAAAAAAAGCCCAAAAAAACTCATGAGTGCTGGTAAAGAAGAAACAGCAGAGAGAAAACAAAGAGATAATTTTAGGGACTTTTTGCTGTCTGGGTTGATTTTTTAGCAATTTGACAAACAAAGAAGGCCATTATTCGAGACCATGCAGCTCTCGAGTGTTGAAGAAAGCTGTTGTCTCCTGCAGTATTGAGCATTTCTCCCTATTTGACTAAAGCGCTTACACAACTCTAATGAAGTGCCACTCTGAACTTAAACTTAGAGAGACACACTGACCTCAGCTGTATCCAGCTAATTAATAATATTCGCTTCATTATGATGTACACCACAGCCCTCGGGACTTGTAAGACAAAGTAATGTGGACCGTAATTAACGTCCTGACTGCTGGACAGGAGGGATAGGTCGAGGTTTTGAGACTACAAGGTCAGCATTAGATATTAAGCAAAAAATATTAAGTGCAATGTGCTAGAAGCTAGTTACAATGCTGTGCAAAAGTCTCGAGCCACCCCTCATTCCTTTATATTTTGCTTCCAAGGAACCTGAGAGATGCATCTGGACCTTCAGCTGATCCATCTGCTGTTCACTGAAGCCTCATCAGAAATGATCTCAGTGGAAGGATGGCTGTCAAGAAGCCATTCTTAAGAAAGGGAAACAGGGAGAAAAGGCTGAGGTATGCAAATTACAGAAGAACTGGACTGAAAATCAGTGACAACAGGTCTGATGGAGTGATGAATCCAAATTTGACATTTTTGGTTCAAATCATTGTCAGTATGTATGGAGGAGGTCAGGAGAGAGGTACAACAGTGAGTGTCTACATCCAAATGTAAAACTCTGTCAGTGGTGTTGGAGATTTTGTCAAAATTGATGGAATTATGAACACAGAAAAGTACCATCAGATTTTGATCCACCATGCAATACCATCTGAAAAGCGTTTGATTGGCAGCAGCTTCATTTTTCATCACGACAATGATCCCAAACACACTGCCAATGCAGTAAAAACATACCTGGATAAAAAAAACACAGTGTAACACTATCAGTCATGGATTGGCCTCCCCAGAGCCCGGACCTCAGTATTATTAAAGCAGTGTGGGATCATCTTGACAGAGAACAGAACAAAAGGCAGCCAACATCCAAAGAAGATCTTTGAATGTCCTTCAAGAAGCTTGGAGAACTATTCCTGAAGACTACTTAAAGAAATGACAAGAAAGCTGCCTAAGAGAGTTCAGGCTGTGCTGAAGAATAAAGGTGGTCATACCAAATATTGACTTTCAAGCTTGTTAGAATTGTACAAACTCAGTTTTAGCCTCATATACTGTATTTCCAAGTGTGTTTGCACGTTTCAATAAATCACTGCACCTATTTCCCATTTTCCTAGCAAAATATAAAGAAATGAGGGGTGGCTCAAGACTTTTGCACAGTATTGTAGAGACCACATGAATGAAATATAGTTTAAATGATTATATATATGGATATAAATGGATTTCAGTATCCACAGTGTAGCATTGTGGATACTGAAGCGCCCTCCACAATGGCTCGTTAGATTTATGAACTTGAGCCGTTAGTGGGATGAAACTATTTCAGGGTTGCAAGACACGTATTAATATTCAGCTCCATCCAGATCTATGCAGCTGAAGATATATGACTTCCATATTTGGAGCCGGGAATATTTTTCATAGTAAAATCTGTACGAATAGATAACAGGATCTCACTGTGAGGAATGTGTTATGGCTGCAGATTGTGGGAGCAGATTGTGGGAGAGCTTTCAGAAACTGCCTTGAAACTGAGCAAGGAATAGTTTCAGGTGTGACTACCTACAAGTTGCTACCCTGTCAGTGTGCATTGCCTCTCAGTTCGAGCCACCTCTTGCTTATCACTTCCTGTTTAAAGAAAAACAACACACGCACACAATGGGTGAGATCACAGGTAGCTGTGCCCATCTTTTCCGGTCCCATTATTCAGATTAATGGTTGATTTCCATCCAACTAGTGTTACCGAGCATCAATTTGCACACAACAAAAGTAATACATTGAAAAATATAGTTTTATGTTTAGCCTAAATAAAAGAATTCTATAAGTAAAAACCAAAGTGTGTCAAAGTGCATAAAATTTGTGTGATGCAAATCAAATGAATGCACGAAACAAACAAAAACTTTATGTTTCCAGGTCGTTTCTCGCAGTTTGTCACCCGTTCTTCTTCTGCAACTGCTTAAAGGCAAGCCGGTCCTAATTGATGTGAATTCAGCAGTCAACTAGAAGGAAGCTTGAATTGTAAAAAGCTGTGAGTGGACTCCACTTTGGTTAAACTGCTTTCAGGTGTCAGGCACGACATAAAGAGACTGAGGAAACTAAATGAAACCCCCATTTTTTTTATAAATACATTTTACCCACCATGCATCCACGTTGACAACAGATTAAATATCATGTTGATGTCCAGTTTGTTTAAATGGGACCAAATATGCTTTTCCTCATATTCTGTCTTATATATACTGTTACACTTGTGGATGCTCATGTTAAACATGGCTTCATATTGTAAGTAAAGACCCTGCAATAATAAAGACAAAACCGCAACAATCACACAAACCCCTATAAGCAAGCACTTGGCGACCGTGGGAAGGAAAAACTCCCTTTTAGCAGGAAGAAACCTCCGGCAGAACCAGACTCAGGGAGGGGCAGCCATCTGCTGTGACCAGTTGGAGGATGACCCTATATGGTCATCTCAGATGCACACCTCTGGCTGTGAGCATAGAAGCCCTACCCACCTGCTGTTTAAATATACCATTTGCCAGGAGCAGCCAATCAGAAGAAAGCTGTCCCAAAGTGGGGTGGAGCTAAAGAGAGGATGAACTGAGGTGCTTCATAAAGATGAATAAGGATTATTTTGAACTGTAAATTCTAGACCAAGAATAAAAATAAGGGGGTGGAAATGAGCAATAATAGGTCTCCTTTCACAATATACTGATTTTTGGCTGTTTTGTCACCTGCAAAATGTCAAAAAAGTGTCTGAAACTTCATGAACTGTTTGGTGTGTGCAGTTTATTTAAGCAAAAATAGAGAAAAACAAAATCACTTCAATATCTGAGCTTTCAAACTGAGCTTTTTTTTGTCGTAGGAATTTATTATATTTCTTCCTCAAAAGTAACAAACTTATCACCTTTTGAACCAAAACAAGCATTCAAGTGTGAAATTTAATTCTGGATTGCCATGCCACCTTAAATTGACAGTGTAGGGGTGTTACACGGGGTTCTCACAGCCACCAAATCCCCTCTACAACATTTGTATCTTTTATGGATCATTGAGCATACAACATCTTAACATCAGGAGGGAAACATACATTAATTTTAACAGGGATTAATAGCTACTACACCTAATTTTTCTGCTGTTGCCCCCAAAGGTCCCCATTTTTTTTTAATGCATTAAACAAATTCAGACTTGGATATTTTTCTGTGAAGCAATGGGGATTATTTGTCAGGGAGCTCATTTCTGATTCACACCCAAGTGGCTCTCAGGTTCTCCTCAGCTGGTAGCTGGTAGCTGAACTTCTATAACTAGGTGTGATATGCAAACTGTTTCTGCAAACTTTTGAGGTGCTTTTGTGCATTATACATATGGTTTGAGTGAGAAATAATGATCTGCCATCTTTTGTTATTGCAGAAATGAAACCTCCAAATATGAACTGTTTTTGTTTTTTGTAGCTGAATTTTAACTTTTAAAAGCCTGCACTTGATGATGACAGCAACATTTTAAAACCTCCTCCTTAAATCCTTGTGGCTGTCACTTCTCAATATTCCTCATATGCTGTAAACATATTCATTGGTTCACTGTCATTTGTATTCACTGGTGCACTTTGATCCATATTCATCTTAAAACACGCTGCTCACTGTGTCGTAGTCCTTGCTCATGTGGGAGGTGCTGGGCAGGGATTTGAGGTACTCCATATGCCTTCTGGCATCCTCCTGGTTGTGTTTGATGTAGTAAATGATGTAAGCTGTCACCATGGAGAACCAGCAGAACATGGCCACAAACATGGCTACGTCCGTCGTCTTGTGGTGGAAGTTGCAAAAGTTGATCCCCGAGTCCAGGACCTGGATCACGGGCTGTCCCACGTACTCCTCCTGCTCTGACGTGAAGCAGCTGACCTCGTTCACCGTCTCGGGGTCAAGCCTTAGCTCCCTAAGCGTCTCCTGCAAAGAGCACTCGCAGTGCCAGGGGTTGTGGGAGAGGCGGATTCGGGCGTGCAGCTTGGAGAAGGTGTCTCTGGGGAGGCTGCTCAGGTGGTTGTTTGAAAGATCCAAGGTCCGCAGGGCTTCGGAAACCCCTTGAAAGGCACCAACCTCCACGCTCTCCAAGGCGTTGTGGGATAAGTCCAACTCCCTGAGGCGGTGGAGGTCTGTGAAGGCTCCCTTCGGGATTTGTCTGATCCGGTTTGATGAGAGCAGGAGGACCACGGTGTCCTTGGGTAAGTTTGATGGGATGCTCTCCAGGTTGCGCGAAGTGCACTGCACCACCATGCCATTCCTCTCTGTGCAGTGACAGACCTTAGGGCAGGCATGGGCGGTCATTATTAACGAGAGGAGAAGAAGTGTTCCCACAAAGAAAAGAGAACAAAAAGAACAAGGGTTTATGGATGACCTGCACCTTTGAGAGGCCCCCATTAGCTGGCGTTGGGACTGAAATCAGTGCTGCTGGTGAGGGTGTGTTGCTTTAGAGGCATGAAATACAATCCAGGAGGAGTGGGTGAAAAATCCGTTATATACAGAGAAACACAACTGCAGGGCAATTCTGTTTCAATAGTTAACAGGTAGAACTACTCAAAAGTTACAAAGGACCTACCACAAATGTCCACTGGCCTTGCCAGATGACCTTGCATTGTGGCAGATGTTGCCCAGCTAAAGTTTCATTCTCAACATTCACTCGGACATCATTTATCCAGACAGTTACGGATAACCGATCCCGGATCCATCTCAGAAGAGAGCAAACATTTGAAAGTTTGCATTCTTGCTAAATGAGATGTCCCAGTGAGACATGGATGTTATAACCCAGAGAGGGGAAAGGGGGAAATGTAGTCCAGGGTGTGAGTGCACGTCTTCTCTGCCAACTGGTGGAAACCTGTGAGACAAAAAGATGAAGAAACAAATGGTGAAAAAGATTTCCAGGTCCCATCATCTTCACATCCTCTTTCCAAGAAAAAAAAAAATTCCTCCCCCACTTTTCAGACTCCTTCCTCCTTGGAAGCGTAAGACAGTAAAGTTCAAGATTATCATAATAATACCACGTTTTCTATAGCATGGGTCCCTCAACTCAAAATTTGTCCCTGTGAGAAAACGACAAGCTATTAAACAAGGTGTGAGCTCATCAATATGCAGCAGATGAACTTTGAAAAACAGTGATTTGTGATTAAATAAGAAACTGCCTGTAGTCTATAAGGTTAGCAGTGATGTATGTGGGAGCAGCGAAGGTCAGGATGCAAATTAAAACCTCTACAGGATGCACTGCATTCGGGCGGGTGATGACAAGGCACTGAGTGATAAGTGGCTTTTTGATCAAGATGACGAGTCTCAAACAAGATGCTGTGAAATGGTTTCTGAGTGATGTTAATACTGATAAGCTAAATGTCTCAGAAACTGTGGCACCGTTTGGAAATTACAGGAATATTAACAGAGGTGTAGGAGAGATAAGGATGCAGGAAATAAGAAAGGATATTGCAAGTGTAGATGTAATTATCTAGGGGATAATATGGAGATAAACTCTCATAAATTTAAACTAATTGTCAGTTAATTCAGTTTAAATTACCTTTAAAGCATCTATCTTTTAGGTTGGTTGTAATATATATAATACATTACATGTTTATATTATAAAGTAGTCTCTTAGAAGAAAATGAGGATGTCACTTTTAATTGATTTGTAAATTTCTAGGTAACTGATTAATTGATAGATTCATTAACATTTAAAAATAAAAGCCCACTTCTCTGAAGTTCCCCTGAAGAGTACCTCAAAAACATATTTTTTTTGTGTGTAAATTATTTCTATTTCCTGACAAAGTAGTCTTATAATAATCAATACAGGCAGAAAAAAAATTATTTTTTTCTACTTTGGTCTCATTTGGTCATTTATTCGAAACTAAATTTGGAGTTGGCACCTACCTGACAGCTTCACTCTGTCCTGTTGGGATCACTGTGCATTAAACGGACCGGAGACATCCAGGAAGAAATCACGGCTTCATCCTCTGCAAACAAACAAACGTCTCCGGTAAGAGTCCAGCTGAGAAAATGCAGCTACTTAAAGAGTCGGGATCCAGCTATTTAATCAGGACCTCCTGTCGGTGCAGCTTTGCAGCAGCGGTGAGTCTGTCGCTGTGTGTGTGTGTGTGTGTGTGTGTGTGTGCGCGCAGAGATGCAGAGGTGAGGTTGCACCGTTGGGGTCCCGGTTCTTTCTTTCTTTCTTTCTCTCCGGTAAATGCAGCACCTGGATGTCACCGGAAAACCTGCCGCTTGTCCTTAACACAGCACATTTGTTCCCGCAGATCGTCTCTCAGCTCGTTTGTCAGTGGTCAGAGAGCTGTTTCTGTGTACAGCAGCAGTATATATTAGTGTTTTATAAGCTTAAACAATAAAGCACAGTTTATAATCACTTAATTGAAGATTGTAGTAGCCTATAACTTGTATTTAGTTTAGTTTTTTTTTTTGTGGAAGCTTGTTTCCGCCACGGAAAGAAAAACACTTTTCTAATACATAACCCGAAATTTTGACTTATGGGTGGCAGTTTTTTCCAGTGGCAGAAACAAGTATTATCTTTTTTATTTATATTATTATTATTTTTATGTACTCTTTCACAGATGAAAACCTCAAAATGTTTTCTGTTCTTTTAGAGGTAAGTGCTGAGAAGTGCTACAAGTGAATAAATCATCCAAAACAAAGGAACGGACAAAGAATTTCAAAAATACACTCGGTGGCCACTTCATTAGGTACACCTGTTCACATGTAGCTGGCTGGTTAGCTCAGATGGGTAGAGTGTGGTGCTAATAACGCCAAGGTCATGGGCTCAAACCGCATTCTGGCCATAAGCTTTCAATAAAAGACTTCCAGTGGCATTTCTTGCTTAAATGTTTACGATTTACAAATTACAGTCACCGGCCACTTTATTAGGTACACGTGTTCAACTGCTCGTTAATATAACAAATGTGTAATCAGCCAATCACACTGAAGCAACTCAGTGTTCCTACAAGCTGAACCAGACTTACAATTGTTACTTTTTTCCACTCCTTATGCTAATTTACTCTGCACCACTCAAATATTAGCGAAGGTGAAAGACTTTAATACTTCTGAGCACTTCTCGAGAAACTCTACCAAATGTTTCTGGTTGCATTTCTCCAGCATGAGTTTGCTTTTTGCAAACTGAAGTAAATTCTGGGTCCTTTCGTGTTCTTTTTATACAGAGAAAACTTCTGAGAAACTGCATATCTAGAAACCTTCTGCTTATCATTTGTGGCGTTCACTCCACTAAATGATTGGCTGAGCACCTGAAAATGAATTTTTGTGACTTCCCCATTGTATAGAATACCCCACCTGCATTATCTCTTTATTTCCCTGCACCTACTGATGTATCAAATTTAAATTTCAAGCTCACTTGCACTTTTGAATGACATCTAAACCTTTTCTTTGGGACATCTTCTCTACCTCCTGTTTTTTCAAGTCCCTCTTTTGAGCGTTTGATTTATATTTTCACCTCCGTCTGTATTTGTTTGATTAGAAAAACACAGCAATGAGCACTTTTGTAGCCCCCAAAAGGCATGACAAACTAAATTAATGAGCATTTTGTACTGTGGCATTGAAGCTGCCCACTTATTAGCCCACTTAGAATAAATTAAACGTCCAAATTAAACAAAAGAGACATTAAACTTTTTATTCTCTTCATGAACATCCCATCTAAAAGAGCCTGGAGGTCCCTGTGCCCTGTTTTGTTAACCTACTGCCATCCTATTGTCCCCGTGCTCTGTCTGTGACTGATTGCTTGCCCTGCATGCCACTCTCTGTCATTCTTCATAAACATTGATTACAATTGTCCTGCCCCGATGGAGGACTTCAATGCTGTCACACTGGCTGTGACAAAAGACCTTTGAAGGTATGGTGGCGACGCAGAGACCGCCTGAATGCAGCCAGCGCTTTGCAAAGCATCTGTATGATTAAATGGCAGCCATGTGCAGAGTTCAGCCCCGTCAATTTTGCTGAAAGGCAGAATCATTGATTGTATTGACCAGTGAAGCATTTCAGCGTGCATGAGTTTGCTTTTGCTGTGGCTGCATCCAACCCTCCCTAGGCACACTGATAAATGGTGTAGCAGCTCAATGGTGGCTTTTTATTTATTTATTTTTTGCCTCTTAGGTGATCGGTGATAGATTTACTTCGCATCCGCCGCTGTTTAAGCTTCGTGAAACTTGCCAGGGCATTTGTTTAACATACTTACTCATCTTGTCAGACTCCTGGCAAAATTCCCACATGGTATTCCGTCTTAAATAAATTCAGTCCTCCCTGGGATCACAATGATATGGAGCCGGGCCAGTTAAAGTGTCGGATAAGCAGTACAGACAGAGTGATTCAGTCATATTTCAGATTTGCTGTATAAGTGCTGAATTGCAACAGATGACATTATTTCCTGTGAACAAAGACAGCGTTTTGACACCTTCTGCACCGGCTGCCTGGTTTGTTATAGATGACATTGTGAAGTCACTCTCTGAAAGCAGCACCGTGCTGCCCTACAGTATATATTGACCTCTCCGAAGCCACACTTGGTACATTTGATAATGATTTCAGGCTGCAGAGGCTATCTGACATTGGATTTTGCTCACTCTGCTTCCAGTTGCTTTCAATCACAGCATGTTTTAGCTCTGTGACCCTGTGACAGAGGACCAGGACAGGAGACCCTCTCACCCTCCTGGCTTCAAAAGATTTGGAGATACTTTGAGATCTGCATGTCATTGTCGTCCTCATTGCTTTGATAAAAGTCTTTTGCATTAGAGAGAAGGTTGTCTATAAGCAGCTTACAGCATTGCTAAGTGAGAGCATGGACAGACTCCAACGTTCATATCCTGAGCCAACACTGGGCCAGAGAGCTTTTGGACGAGGCCAGTCGGACGAACCTTTATTGAAACTTTATTGAGAGTAAATTAAGTGAGAAGAGCAGAGGGAGACAGGCTGATGACTGTGTGATTAAAATCCAGCTTTCACAACCTTTTGGGCTACTTTTGAGAACAGAAGCAAACTGAAATCTTGTAGAGATTTCAAGGTTTGCGTTTATCATACTAAAAATTTGAGACAGCTCTGTGCACCCATCCATCCATCTGTTCTTTGCCTCGCTCTAAAACACTTCATCTGATCCATTTCAAACTTGGCAGGTGAAAAGCCGGGGACACGAGAAAGTAAAGTGCTGAGTTTGAGGTCGTTTGGACGAGTGGTTATCATATTTGACAGTGACCGCTGACTGCTCCACTCCGTGTTTAGGGGGAGAGGCATTCACACAGACATGCTTGTTTGGCTATCTTTGTGAAGAAATTCATTGACATTACTGCACTTCCAAGTCTCTTAAAACTACAGCTGTGGTCAGACGTTTACATTCACTCATCATGGGCATGAATGTCATGGTAATTTAGGGTTTTTAATTATTTCTTTTAAGGCCCCTCTTCTGTGGAACCAGCTCCCAGTTTGGATTCAGGAGACAGACACCCTCTCTACATTTAAGATTAGGCTTAAAACTTTCCTTTTTGATAAAGCTTATAGTTAGGGCTGGATTAGTTGACCCTGAATCCTCCCTTAGTTATACTGCAATAGGCCTAGGCTGCTGGAGGCTTCCTATGATGCACTGAGTGTTTCTATTTCTCTCACCTCTTTTCACTCACCATGTCTATACACCACTCTGCATTTAATCATGAGTTATTATTAATCTCTGGCTCTCCTCCACAGTGTGTCTTTTGTCCTGTCTTTCTCCCCTCACCCCAAACCAGTCGCGGCAGATGGCTGCCCCTCCGTGAGCCTGGTTCTGCTGGAGGTTTCTTCCTGTTAAAAGGGAGTTTTTCCTTCCCACTGTCACCAAGTGCTTGCTCATAGGGGATTGTCTGATTGTTGTGGTTTTCTCTTTACTATTGTAGGGTTTTTACCTTACGATGTAAAGCGCCTTGAGGCGACTTTTGTTGT
>VUQS01070946.1:0-19244 GCA_015108495.1 Heterochromis multidens
TGCTATCACAACTAGAGATGAATGGGAAGAACAAGATCCGGGCAATCAACACCTACACCCTGCCGGTCATCAGATGCCCTGCTGGGATAATAAGCTGGCCAAAGGAGGAGATAGAAGCCACTGACATTGAGACAAGAAAGCTCCTTACCATGCATGGAGGGTTTCACCCCAAATCCAGAACCCTGAGACTGTATGCTAAGGGGAAGGAAGGAGATCAAGGACCACCAGCAGATAGAAGAAGTGGCTGATATCGAAAAATCCTACTAATGGCTGGACAAAGCTGGGCTGAAAGACAGCACAGAGGCACTAATCATGGCAGCACAGGAACAAGATGTAAGCCCAAAATCAATAGAGGCTGGGGTCTACCACACCAGGCAAAATCCCAGCTGCAGGCTGTGCAACGATGCCCCTGAGACAATGCAGCACATAACAGCAGAGTGCAAGATGCTAGCAGCTACTTTTGTAGATATAGTGTAAGTTTATAATTAGGTCTAATCATTTTTTCTAAATGTAATATGTTGATGATGTAAAATTTTCTCCTGGAACATATATTGTAGCTCTTACATCATGCAGAGCCCAGCTGAAATTACTTACTTTTGTGGGTTTACTTAATGGCTGCAAATTTGAGAAAGCTGAAGAGAATGATAACAAGCATGCGGGAAATCAGGCATCCCTCCAGTGAAGATGAGAAGAACTGGATCTCCTGTTATATCTTGGACTTCTGTAGGTGACTGTTTATTAAAATTGGATTGGCAAATTAATTTGGCAACTTAACATTGACAAGATTTCCAAGATAAAAGTGTTAAAATTGTGATTTAAAAAATGCTAAAATATTAAAAGGTGAATATTGGAACTAAAATTACAGATAAAACCATGGTTTTAATTGCAGGCTGGTGAGTCTGCAAAGTGTCCTTGTGACACCATTGCTTACATGGAAATGGAAATTTCACCAATAACCATATGTAGATACGTAATAGCATCATGTGATGTAGCACAAATGTACCAGTGACTATTGTCCTGGCAGGGTACACTGTGCTCCATTATTGTTTTCACATTAACAACTGAAAAAAGCGCCTGCATGTGTTTATTCATTTGTTCATGCGCATGTTGCAGTGAAGTGGGATATTGCTACAAAAACATGAGGATGGAGGAATAAATTTTCACATGGAGATTGCATGTGATGTATGCCTAGGGCAGACTAAGCATCAGACACACAATTCCGACCACAACTGTGCTGCCTAATGTGGAACAGAAGCAATCATCTCCCCGTTGACAGTGTGCCTGTGGACGTGAGTACCCATTATGAATGAATGTGAACATTGCATGGATGTGTGAATGTGCCTGCTATGGCAGCATATGAATGAGAACATGAATGAATTGCTTCTAAAGTGCTTTTTGAAGGTCATACATAACTGTGGTTCAGTATTTCATTATTTTGTTGAATATATTAGTCACTTTCTTTGTGGAATTGAAGTGCAAACAAAAATTTCTGCATGTCATTCTAAAATAATATACAACTTTTTTTTTTTTAAAGAATTGCCTTTAAAAGAAAGTTTGTATGAATTCTATTTGACTGTTGCAATACACCTGTGATCTCCACTGTATGGGCAAAGTGAGTCGGCCAGTCAAAATGTCCTGATCTGTGACCTGCCCTTTAGTGTGGTTTTATCTCTGAGGGATTTGATGTTGTGAATTGGGTTGTGTAATGTCACTGCATCCCCACCTTTCACTGTCCCTGCATCCACTACCTTTCTCTAGGCGAAGAAGATGGATCTGTTGTTCTCTGCTGCTCTGTTGTTCCTCCCTGGGCTTGCCCCAAGCCTGTTCTATCTGAAATGGTTCAGATGTGTATGCATGTCTGTCTAGCTTGGTTTACAGTGTGCCAGACGCATCAATTTTCACTATCTGATAGGATGTTGCTGGCTTGATTGACTCGTTCACCACAGTGATTAATGGCTTAGAGTCTGGCTGTTAGTGGCTAGAAACTAGTAATCCTGGAAATATTATGTCCGTGTCATGAAAGACAGTGCATCTATTTGCTATGTAGTCTCCAACAGAGGACACAATTGTGAAACGGAGGGAAGGTTTCACACTGCAATCCTAGCTATATACACAGAAGCAGACCCTGGCATTGTACACTTACAGCTGAAGACTGAGGCAGCAATCAGATTTAATTCATCTCCATCATTCATCCTCAGTGACTGCAGTAATTAAACAAATATCAATGCATGGCACTGCAGATGCGTTTCAACTTAAAATAAAACATTTAATATATTTGGGTTTTGTTTACTAGTTAAAAATTCTCTTTCTGAATGTGTGCAGCAACATTTTGTAAACCTGTCAGGGCCTCATCTGTCCATCACCCTCCTTTGTCACTCAGGGTAGAGCAACACAGAGCTCAAGAGCCTAGTGAAGGAGGTGGTTTTACTCATCTTCAAATGTAAATAAAAGTGAAAACAGGGTTGTTGTTTTTGGCAGTTGAAGATTACACATTCTGAGTCTGGTTCTCTTGGCAGTTTCTTCTTGTTAAAAAAAGGGGGTTTTTTGTAAGCTGTTTGTAAGCTCCCAGCTCTATGAAGCACATAATGGAAACATGAAAAACATGTTCCTCACCTATGTAGTCACTGAATGGGTGACATGGCTGATATCATTTAGTATTCAGGGTTACACTATTGTTAATATGTGGGGCAACACTGGACCCTGGGAACATAGAAATGCTTCAGTCTAATTTTAATGCTTCTGAAGCTCTCCACTCATTGTGGCCAGTTAGAAATCCTACTACTAATCCACCTACTTCATCATTCATGCAGAGAATTAGTAAGGAGGAAGTGAGGGCAGCTATGAAGAGTGGAAAGGCGGTTGGTCCTGATGATATTCCTGTGGAGGTATGGAGATGTCTAGGAGAGAGGGCAGTAGCCTTCATGATCAAACTGTTTAACAACTTTGGTAAGTGAGAGGATGCTGATGAATGGAGAAGAAGTGTATTGGTACCAATTTTCAAGAACAAGGATGATGTACAGAGCTGTAGTGACTACAGAGGAATAAAGTTGATGATACCATCTAGATATGGGAAAGAGTTGTTGAAGCTAGGTTAAGAAGAGAGGTGGCGATCAGTGAGCAGCAGGCTTCATGCCGAGAAAGAGCACTACAGATGTGATGTTTGCTTTGAGAGTGTTAGTGGAGAAGTATAGAGAAGGTCAGAAGGAGCTGCACTGTGTCTTTGTAGATCTAAAGAAAGCATATGATAGGGTGCCGAGAGAGGAACTGTGTTACTGCATGAGGAAGACAGGAGTGGCAGAGAAGTATGTGAAGATGGGGCAGGACATGTATGAGGACAGTGAGACATTGGTGAAGTGTGTAGTAGGAATGGCAAATGGGTTCAAAGAGGGGGTGGGATTACATCAGGGATCTGCTTTGAGTCCCTTCTTGTGTGCAGTGGTGATGGACAGGTTGACACATGAGGTCAGGCAGGATTCTCTTTGGACTATGATATTTACAGATGACATTGTGATCTGTAGTGGGAGTAGGAAGCAGGTGGAAGAGAGCCTGGAGAGGTGGAGGTATCCACTGGAGAGGATGAATGAAAGTCAGTAGAAGAAGAATGAAGAATACATGAAGAATACATGTGTGTGAATGAGAGGGAGGCAGATATAAAGGAGCAGAGATAGTGAAGGTAGGTGAGTTTAAGTACCTGGGGTCAACAATCCAAAGCAACAGAGAGTACACAAGAGAGGAGAAGAAGAGAGTGCAAGCAGGGTGGAGTGGGTAGAGACGAGTGTCTCAGGGGTGATTTGCGACAGAAGGATAGCAGCAAGAGTGAAAGGGAAGGTTTACAAGATGGTAGTGAGACCTGCTATGATGTACGGTTTGGAGACGGTGACATGGACAAAAAGACACGCTGGAGTTGGAAGAGCTGAAGATGTTAAGATTTTCACTTGGATGGACAGGATCAAAAATGAGTACATCAGAGGGACAGCTCAGGTTGAGCAGTTTGGAGACAAAGTTTGAAAAGCAAGGCTGAGATGGTTTGGACATTTTTAGAGGAGGGATGGTGGATATATTGGAAAAAGGATGGTGAAAATGGAGCTGCCAGGCAAGAGGAAAAGAGGAAGACCTCAGAGGAGGTTTAGGGATGTAGTGAAGAAGGACACGCAGAGGGTTGGTTTGATAGAGGAGGATGCTAGGGATAGACCCCCAAACCCCTAGACCCCTAAAGAAGAAGAAGAAGGAGGAGACATTTTCTTTATAAAAGTATCAAACTTAGATAAACATTTAAACATGCAGGCATAAAAAAATTCAAAGTTGCAATGTAGCCTATTAAGAATTACATTTGCTCTTCTCTAATAGAGAAAACAGCGGTTTTTTGACTGTAACGTGAATATTTCGAGGGACAGTTGCAAGACGAGAAATGTTTACAGGAAAGAGAAATGCTACAGAACAAGGTTGAGAAGAAGACTGATTTTTCTCCAGTTCATCCCGTAAATATGCCTGTTACGGTGCTTCTTTTTACCTCGGTTTTTGAATACAAACAGCGTATACCGTGACGGAGTGGGAGGGTGCGGTAGTGGTTTGAGTGAGTTAGCGGAACTGAAGTCACGTCATGTGATTCCAGTCAGGACTCGATTAGCAAACGGACTGTTTACATTCCGCTTCAGACAGATGTAGCAGAGAAATATTCTCTCAGAATGTATTCTCACGGTTCAGAGAGTTTAATTAAACAAGCAAGGTAAGGACAAAATACAGCGATAGCTTTCTTCGCGTCATCGCCTTTACCCCTCCACGCATTTCGCTTTCATTTAATCTGTTTAGCTACTGAAGCTAAAGCTGGCTAGCCTGTTAAAGACTTCTTCCTTGTACTCAAACTCACCTTAAAGAGAAATTCTTCTCACCGCTCTTTAAAGCATTTAGGACTTTAACTAGAGTAGAAGTAAATATGTTCACTGTCACATCTGTTAAGCTTTTGTTTTATTTTTATTTTTTACAATAAACATTTAGCTTCCGTGAGTTCTGTCAGGTCTTTGATTCATTTGCAGAGAGATTCAGGAGTCTGAGCTGCAGAAGTTTTACAGCAGATTAATGAAGCTGCTTCAGGGAAAGGAGCTCGGTCACGACACAGTGGACTCCCTGCAGAGGCTCCACCTCATCCTTTCTGCCACCAGGTTCACCCGGACGTAAGAGCTCCCACCCACACCTCTCATACCTCGTGGATGAGCTGATGCCCGTTTTCATTTTCAGTGCTCTCCACATTTCACACTTAATGATTCATCTAAAACTTTTTCTGTTCATTTCTTATAACTTAAGTCACTATCCTCTCTCACTAAACCAGCTTTTTTTTTTCTTTTTCTTTTTCACTCCCTCCTCCCACTCTTTCCTCTAAGTCCTCATTAGTGTCAGTGATTCAGGGTTCGTCCAACCTAAAATGGTTTGTAACAGTGTAACTTTCAGTGCGTTTATACCAGTTTAGGGACTTACTGTAAAAGTGTTGCTGATCCAGTTTCCTGTTGAAAACTTTGGGATTGTGTTTCTGAGCATTAGGTTTTTGGAAACAGTGATGCAGACACCCACGTTGCCGTGGTCTCCTCTGTTCCCAGCACCTCTCTAACATGTCACCTTATTTGCTTTGCAGCAACCCCTAATCTTTGTGGTCATCCACCATAACCACCTATGTGTTACTTTCAGTAGGAGTTCCACTCATCATCGGTTTAAGCGAATAAATGTCTGGTCTTACATTTTGCTGTATTTCCTACAAGCAGCCATCACTTCACAAAGGCAGTCACAGTCCAGCAGTTCAGCCTCTCACTCATCTGGTCTTTTTTCTTCACAGTAAAGAGCAGCTTCCCTTTTATTCCAAACTTAATAACAATTCTAATGATTTTTCAAACTCAACATAATGTAATTGTTAGAAACCAAGTTAAGTAAAAGTCCTGGGTCTGTATTACTGTGGGATAAATAAGTAGATTGTCTTTGTGTTTAATAACCGCTATAAACTTCCTGCCACAGTCTTATGTCTCCTCTGCTGTCATCAAACCAAGGCTGCCTTTAGAGCTGCAGAAGAAGTTTGTAGCGCTGCTCTCATCACCTGTGGAGCAGCTTCAGGTGCTGAGCGCTGCTGTGCTCAGAGAGACGCTGCCCCTCTCTGGTCAGGAGCTGAACTACAACCAGGAGAACATGGGTCAGCTGAACAGTCATGCTGCTGGTCTGCTGCTCTCACAGGTGTGCAGAACTGAAAATGTCTGGTTCAGCCTTATTATTATCAGACATTTATAAGTTTCACCACATCTTTTTGCAGCTCAGGATATTTGGGGATATCTTTAACCAGTAAAACACTTTGATGTTGTTCGAAAGGACAATCTTTACTAAGAATTTAGGAGCATAGTCGCCGTAACTTTAAATATACATGTTCGATAATACACTCCCAGCTTGTTTTGTCCATGTGTGTGTGTGTTTTTTTTAAAGGCATTATCTAATGTAATCCTCTCTCACACTTTAAACCCTGACAGGCTGGATCCAAGGCTGACCTTTCATCTCTCTGCACTCAACTCCTTTGCAATCTGGAGAGCCGACCATCCGAAGGGCCGACTCACTCGCTCATGCACACCCTGCCAATCCTCAACAACATCCTCACACACAGCCCAGAGTGTCTGAATGAAGGTAACGGACACACAGTTCCTGCACGAATGATCTGGTCTGTCTGGACTTTTATCAGATTTTGCACAAAAGAGTTTCACATCACTTCCTGTGTCTGCTACGTGGCGTTAGAAAGCACCAACTAGTTGTTCACCCTGTGTAGAACTCACTGTGTTCTGATGTTTGTTATGCAGTGATGGTGTCATTCAGTCATTTGGTAAAATTCCGATGCATATGAAGAAAATCTTTGTGTTTTCAAGCCTGTTTAGCCTCTCAAAATACAATAAATTTTGGGAAGAGTAATAATTTGAGGTAAAGGGACATCTCTGGATTTATGTACATGTGTTTTAAGTTGTGCGCACTGGAGAGATTTTTACACAGACCTGTCTCCACTTCTGTTTGCAGATCAGATGACCCTCATAAGCAAAAAGCTTGTTGATTGGCTGCGTTATGCTAGCATCACGCAGGGAGGCGGGTCTTCCTCTGGAGGATTCTTCACGGGGCCCAGATCACGTCAGGTGAGCAGTTAATATTTATATTCAGTAGATAAAGATTACATTAAGCTTACGACTCTTTCAGAAGGGTAATAAAGAAGAGAAAATATAGAGATTAGTAAAGCTATACTGGATCATTTATGGGGGTTTTTCTCTCTGTTAGCCGGTGCCTATAGCAGAGCTGGATGGGACGGTGTCAGGAGATTTCTTCACTGTCCTGTGTGTGGGTCAGGGCTTCACTGAAGACCAGTGGCTGAACGTCTATTCTTTTTCCATGCTGCGTCATTGGCTTCTCACCTACCACTCCAGCTGCAGCACCACAGCAGAAGCAGGTATGACCTGTGCAGAACAAAATCATTTGCCATCACATGCTAGAGACACTTTTATGTAATTTTATGTATGAACAGCTTCACAGTTCTGCTCATCTGACCCATTTTTACTTATTTTATTAATTATAAACTAGCTTAAATGACAGCCATTTAAATGAAAGTATAATATTTATGCAAGAATAAGTGAGTTTCTGTTTTTTGAAGAGCCCCTGCCTCAAGGTAAGAGTTATTAGGGCTGTTATTGCTTCATATAACGTAAGTCTCAGATGACCTGCTCTGTTTTCATCATCTCCAGCAAACAGGCTACAGCTCAGCCTCTCACTCTCCCACTCCTTTTCTAATGGTAAGACATGACAGGTTGTGAACCTTCACTGCATGTGCCTGCTTCTAAGAAGAATTACATAAGCTGAACTGGGGGCGGTGCAGATCAACTCACAACTCGAAGCTTGAACTAACAAACAAATCTCTAATCAGAAATCGTAGTGTCTGACTTTTAACCTCCTCTTTCCATTGTCATTTGCCTTCCCCTAAATTTTCTTGCGAGTTTCTAATCATGATCAAATGTAATCTGACAACAAACACTTTAAGAGTGAGACCCTGAACTACAAATGCCACAGAGCCACATGTTGCATGTGTTGTGTAAACAGTGTGGGCGGCGAGCTCAATTTCATCTTGAAACTTGTATGTTTGGATGTTTGTGGTCTTTGGCCCTAATTTGACTACATTGCTTTCTCATAATAGCATTCCAACAATTATTAGTCATGTTATCATCAGTGATCATCATCACTTTCTCAAATGTGTATGGTACTTACATCTAACCCTCAATAGTGAGCTAATCTTAAAGCTTTAAATGTAAAGACCTTAATGGATCCTGTCTGCTGAGAGGGACTGTTGGTTCTGTGGTTTGCTGTTAACAAAGTGGATCTGTGCAGTTTTAGTGTAAACAGAGTTTTGTTTATATTGTCAGTGTGACTCACCCAGTCCATTTGGCTTCATGCAGAATCCACTGGTACAAACAGACGCACGTATGAGTGATTTAAGTGAATCTGTGGCGCCCACAGAACAAAATAGTTGTGCAGCGATAGTTTGCCTTTCTCCACACAGGCAAAACATGTTTTACTTAGGATGAATTACAAAACTGTAATTTGATGGAGTTTTGAATATTTTACCAAAACTACAAAATGAGCTTAATATTCTGATCACTATGACTTGGCATACATTTTTATTACTTGTATATTTTGGCATGGAAACATTTACGTTTACGCCTGTGCTACAAGCAAGTTCAACATATCCAGGATTTATTTTATTACCTGGCTTCTCTAAATGTCATTAAACCATAGGCATGCTAAGCAACTCGATAAGTCAGCCGAGCTTTTCCAAATCAAGCTATGAGTTTAATGTAAAAGGGGTGGTTTTGATACCACGTGACCGAACGCAAACATAGACACGGCTAAACCCACAAATGTCCCACAGGGAGAAAAAACTATAATCCTGAACAGATTTGAGGAAAATGAAAAGAAAATCTCGACATATGTGGAAGACAGAATGGGGAAGAAAGGATTTAAGTGACTTTGAGCGTGGCATGGTTGTTGGTACCAGACGGGCTGGTCTGAGTATTTCAGAAACTGCTGATCTGCTGGGATTTTCCTGTACAGCCATCTCTAGGGCTTACAGGGAATGGTCCAGTAAGGAGAAAATATCCAGTGAGCGGCAGTTCTCTGGGAGAATGGTCAGACTGCTTTGAGCTGATAGGACTCAAAAATCAAAGAACCACTTGTTACAACCAAAGTATGCAGAAGAGCATCTCTGAATGCAGAACACATTGAAGCTTGAAGCAGATGAGTTACAGCAGAAGAAGACCATATTGAGTGCTGCTCCTGTCAGCTAAGAACAGGCAACTGAGGCTACAATTCACACAGACTCACCAAAGCACAAAAGCATGAATCCATCCTGCCTTGTAACAATGGTTCAGGCTGCTGCGATCAGGGGACTGATTGTGCTAATCTAGTAGTAAGAGGAAGATTGTACCACAGTGTTATGGCTAAAACAGTGAAAGCCCAGTGTCCCCTTTTCTTTTAAACCTGGACTGTGGAGTCTGTAACAGTAATTGATTCTCCAATGTGAGGGGTCTGGGAGCGGTATAAGGTGTTAGGAGTTGTGAGATATAAAGTGGAGTCATACAATGTAGTGAAAAAAGCAATCAGTAAAATCTTAAATAGGATTCTGTTGCGAATGAGAAGCCGGTGTAATTCTGCAAGGATTGGAGTGATGTGTAGGCGTGGGCTTTTCTTTAAGCTGCCACCCTGGCCATCTTGAGAACAAGTAAACAACAATTATAAAATTCAAACTAGCAAGTAGGCCTTCTTATCTAATAGCCAACAACTCTTTAATGCTCTCTGTTTTAGGATTATAATGCCATGCTTACAAAGACCTATAAAATAATAAAAATGGCTTTAAAATTGCTTGTAGCCAGCAGGAAAATGATGGGAAATGAAGAAAAGAGTAATGTTCCCTCTGCCAAGAATCTGTATCTCTTATTGATGATTTGGGAGAGACAAACAGTTTAGAAGGTCTCTAGATTCTGTCACTATCTGTGCAGCAAGGTCCACAAGATTTCTTTAAGGATGGTGATGGCTGTTTTCCAGGGAACTGATTGGTCAGAAGGTGGTGATTGTGATGTAGTAAATATTGATCTGTTCTGGACCAGGTTAGGTTTGTGGGACAAGTAGCATGCTGATGAACCCTGGTAAGAAGGGAGCCCCCTTCATGATATTAAAAACCCAGGATTAAACCTGATGTTACCTCACAAAGCCTCCAAATCCTGCTTTACAGTACAGCTGTCTGAAACATGAGCAAAGAAAACAAGGACTGAGTACCTAAAATGAAATGGTAAATGAAAGTTATTACTAGCTAATTTGGTCTAATAATCCTTCAATTTATCCCTGCACTGTACACTTTAAGAATAGTGTAACAAAGCTTTGATTAACCTCACAAAAATATAAGCACATTTGTGTTGATTTCTTTCATTCTGTGTTTTCTAATAGATGAAATTAGAGATTGCAAAAGTAGTTTTCAGTCGAAGCATGTAGCATTACACTAACCTGCAGTAATTCTACTTCACATAATCAGAAATATCATTTAACTCTTGACTCCTGATGTGTTCAGAGCAGTCAGATGTAGACCTTAATGATTATCTCAAATCATTTCACCGAGAAGGTCATGCATGACCTCTAATTCCCAAGTCGTTACACGTTGTCACAGATGATCGGTCAGAGGTGGATGGGTCCGTAGTTTCTATGGTTTCGGCGACTTCCTCCTCCAGCCGACTGCTGCCTCCAAAGGAGCGTCTCAGAGAGAAGGCTTTTCAGTACTGCCAGCGCCTCATCGAACAGAGCGACCGCAGTGAGTGTGTGCGCATTAAACTGCACTGTGAGAGAGAAAAGTAAGTCGTGTAGCAGAATTTCTCATGCACGGGTCTTTATTTCTTATCTTTCTATCAGAGGCACACAAGAAGACAGATACAGAACTGCAAAAAGCGGTGAGCCTGTGTATCATTTATAATCCCTATGGAAACATATTGCATGGTTCAACTTTCCACTTTCAGACACTTGGCACTGAAACAGCCTGACCTTCTTTAATACTAAAAGTAAGAGCCACAGTGTTGATATTGATAACTGTACACTTTTGCTGTTCACTGTTGACGTTCAGTCTGTTGTATTGCTGAAGCTGCGGTAGTAAAGAGCGCCTCCTGGTGTTCTGTTTTAGAAGTCAGGCTTAAAAAGAGAGGCAGAAAAACGATGCTTAGTGTAGTCTGGCTCAGTGGCAGTTCTATACTGTTCTTTTTACCCACTAGGATGCCTAATTACATTTTTGGAGCAAGTTTCTGTTGAAGCTTTTTCCTTCTTTGGATACTCCTTGGATTGCACTTCTACAGAAGGGTGTTGTAAGATGTACTGCTGTGCAAGAAAGGAGTATTTTTAATTTCTGGTTGGAGATAGAAGTACACCGTTTGACTTGCTCTTCTGACTTTGTGTGGATATGTAACACTTCAGCTTGAGAATGACTCATAGTAAAATGTTAATAAATAGAAACAGGTCAAAGTAACAGACAAACTAACTTGAATTAGTGACTCACAGGGATGGTGAAATTTACCCCTCTGGAGTATGAGGAGGTTGTTTTGTGTGTAAAGAACTCCACCATTCTTCATTTGGGGATAAATATTGCTAAATTTTCTGTTACTTTGCTACTATTCTTCATGCTCCTCCTACACGTCACAGTTGAACCAGACATTCAGTACACATTAGAGCAGGGATGTCAAACTCATTTTACATCATGGGCCACATACGGCCCACTTTGACCTTAAGTGGGCAGGACCAGTGAAACCCCCCTTTCTGTCAGTGTAAGAAGTTTAACTACACATTGAATCCTACGGAGCCCTGCAAGGGACATTGGAGAAAAAAAAATGAAGACGTATTTTTGCGAGATCCCACAAAACCTTTAAGTCCATGCACTTCCAGGTCAGTACTGATACCTTGGAAACAACCACAGCGATGGAGGGGACACACCTGTGGGAGAGAGTCATAGATTTTTATTTTGAGCTTGGCCTAAACTATAAAGACATTAAATCAGTGCTTGGCAGTAGGCACAACATGGTTTTTATATATGTGAGAGACATCTGAAGAGAGTTAATGCAAGGGGACACACCATCGCAAGGCGTACTCTGACCTGGCAGTCTTGGTTGAGTTCATTAACAACCAACTGCAGTACTCTGGACAGCTGATGGATGTACGCTAAATGCAGGGGGAAAAAGAGTCTTTCTCAGGATCTCGCAAAACTTTTGCGGGATCTCGCAAAAGTACATCTTTTTTTTTTTTCTCCAGTGTCCCTTGCAGGGCTCCGTAGAATCCTTCATGTAAGAAAAAAGAAGTGCAATTTCAACAGTATGCCTCAGTTTTTTGACATGATAGAGAAATGCCGCTGTAGTAAATGGAGGAAATCTGTCAGCACGACTCTGTGGGAAGAAATAGACGTGTAAAGACTAAGTTCTGGTAGCTCATTGCCCAGACTGTCCTGAAATTATAAAACAAACAGAAAATGTCATTTTTTCTTTCTTTGTTTTTTTTAAACTGTGGACCCACTATAAAAATAGAAATTTCTATAGTAGATAGTGAAAACAAGAATTTTTCTGTTTATCTATTACTTAGTTACTTTAGTGTAGTATCGATGGCCATGGGGGAGGTCTTTATCAGTAAGAAAAGGTGTAAAACTTGTGAAAATACAGTTAGAAGTCCAAAATCTATGCCTTCCTTCACATTTTTCAGTGGGCTGGATTGGAGTCTTTGGCGGGCTGATTCTGGCCCTTGGACCTTATGTTTGACACCCCTACATTAGAGAAACAGATGACGTTGCCTGAAAGAATGTTCAGAGACAGAGACATCATTTCCAGTGTTATCCAAACATCACACTGAAGCAGATTTCTACTGCTGCCCTTCTGTCCTGTTTCCTCTTTCAGTGTCTGGTGGAGGCCGTGTGCATCCTGGACTGTGTGTGTGTTGAGGATGCGTCGCTGGTCTACAGAACATTCCCGTGTGTAAAGGCTCTCTTTGGCCGTCTCAGCTCAAAGCTATCGTATGCCAGAGTCGTGCTGCCCATAGCACAGTTCTACCTCAACCATGGTGCGTATACATGTCAACATGTGCTCGTAGCTGCCATAAGTTTAGAATGGAGAACAGGGTCACATGTGCTCAGTGTAAAATGATTGTTCATCTGTGAGGACCTCTTATATGACCCCTTCTTTCTGTGCATGCAAGGCTGAATATGTGTATTTAAATCTATTCAGGCGAGATGGCCGCAGTGGACTGTGAGAGCGTGTGGAAGGTGGTGTTTGGCCGGTTTCCGACCGAGCTATTCAATGACCCCTTCCTGGCACACGAGCTTCTACGCTTCCTTCGACTCAACCAGGAAAGCATAGAGCTTCGAGTTCCACAGTACACGCGCTACTTTCCAAACCTGCTGAAGGTAAAAAGCTGGGAAAACGTGCATACTTTAGACAGTGTACATAAATTTTTTTTTCTTACATTGTCTGTCTGTCTGTGTAGTTTTTAGCATGGGACAGTCCAGCAGTGGTGGATGACTTTGTGGATCTGCTGCCCTCTATGGTTACAACTGGAACTGCAGTGGAGCTGCTTCACACTCTGCTTGACCTGCCCTGTCTCTCTGCCACGCTGGTCTTGCAGCTCAGGTTCATGCACACATAGGAGGAAAAACTGCTTACCACACTGATTTGGCCACATACACAATTTTTATCCCCGTCTCACTGAGTCTGCGTGTGTTGCAGGTCTACATGTTTGCCCATCTCTGAGCCAGTTGGTCGCAGCCTCATGTCACTGGATGCATTTCGAAACCCTTCTTTCAGAGGGCTTTTCCTCTTCCTGCTTCGAGGGGAAGCAGGCTCAGGTACAAAAAGTCACAGAACAGAGGGAATAGTTTGACAGTTTGAGACAGAAAACAAATAAGCATATTTTCCAAAATGCCAAACTGTTCCTTTTCAGATCGTGGTTTAGAAGTACAGCGGGTAAAATAAGTATTGAACATGTCACCAATTTTCTAAGTAAATATATTTCTAAAGGTGCTATTGACATGAAATTCTCACCAGATGCCGGTAGCAACCCATCCAATCCACACATGCAAAGAAGTCAAACCATAGATGTCCATAAAAAAGTTATGTTTAATAATGAGAAATGACACAGGGAAACAGTATTTAACACGCTTACTGAAATGTATTTAACACTTCATACAAAAGCCTTTGTTGGTGAGGACAGCTTCAAGATGCCTCCCATATGGAGAAACTAGTCGCATTCGTTGGTGTGATTTTGGCCCAGTCTTCCACACAAACAGTCTTGAAATCCTGAAGGTTCTGTGGGCCCCTTCTATGAACTCTGAGCTTTAGATCTTTCCATAGATTTTCTATTGGATTCAGGTCAGGTGATTGGCTGGGCCATTCTAGCAGCTTTATTTTCTTTCTCTGAAAACAATTGAGAGTTTCCTTGGCTGTGTTTTTGGGATCATTGTCTTGCTGAAACATCCACCCTAGTTTCAGCTTCATCATCCTGGTAGATGGCAGCAGATTATATTTTCCCATATTTTCACAGGCTTGTCTAAATGTTGTTCAGCAAACTTTAAACGCACTTCATCATGCTTTTTCTTCAGCAATGGAGTCTTGCGTGGTGAGCGTGCATACAGGCCATGGCGGTTGAGTGCATTACTTACTGTTTTCTTTGAAACAGTTGTACCTGCTAATTCCAGGTCTTTCTGAAGCTCTCCACAAGTGGTCCTTGGCTCTTGGGCAACTCTTCTGATAATTCACTCCTCTGTATATAATACTGTGGGGAGCACCTGGTCGTGGCCCGTTTATGGTGAAAGCCCATCAGTTGGGACTGAATCAGCTGATATTAATTTGCACTAAGTGGCAGGATTGCTTTCTAATTACTGATAGATTTCAGCTGGTGTCATGACTTTCCATGTCTTTTCTTCATGTGTTCAATACTTTTTCCCTGTGTCATTTCTCATTATTACACATAACTTTTTTATGGAGATCTATGGTTTGATTTCTTTGCATGTGTGGATTGGATGGGTTGTTACCGACATCCGGTGAGAATTTCGTGTCAATAGCACCTTTGGAAATATATTTACTTAGAAAATTGGTGACATGTTCAATACTTATTTTACCTGCTCTATGTTGTTGAGGGGCACTGGTTTAGCTCACAGGTTGAGCAGGCAATCATATACCGCAAGGCTAAATGCAGCTGCTCGGGTTCAGCTCTGACCCAAGGCCCTCTCCCTGCATTCATGTTTCCTCTTCACTGCACTGGTACAAAAGCCCCAAATAATAATAAGTTTTCTTTCATCCCATTCTGGGATGTTATGATCAACACACAGTGTATTTAACTTACTTTTTATTGGTAATAATGGGAATTGTCTCCACCAATAACAGTAATAATCTTCTAAAGGATTTAGTCTGATTGTAAAGATTGTTTCATCTGTATTTCTGCTTAAAACTAAGCAGTAGGAGGGAGCAACTTGTTAAATTTGGCCTTTATTCTGGCAAGATGATGGCTGAAATCATTGTAATTTTGTGTCTCCCTGTTTAGGTGACACAATTGACCGACTGAGCACGCTCCATGAGCTGTTAGCTGAGGCTGCTGACTGGCCGAGAGTCATTCAGTGTGCCCGGACGGTCCCTGTGTTGCTGCACATTTTCTTCAACACAATTGTTACTGTAAAGAGATTAAACATTCCTTACAAATTCATTACATCTATACTTGCTGTGTTGTGATTTACAATATTCATCCTATTATTTAAACTATGTCATTCATCTCTTTCAGGTGGCTGATGAGAAGCTTTTGGCTCATTTGATTCTGGTGATGCTGGAGAGAAGCAGCCTCCTCCTTAACATTCCTGCATACATCAAAGAGATACACCGGTATACACAAACACATCCAATGGAGCTCAAGTGCTGCTGCCTGCCTCGCTTTCATCCTCATCTCCTCACTCACTCACTCACTCACTTGCTCCAACCCCTTCTCGCTGCAGGGTGTTCAGCTGCCACCTGCTGAGGCTGTGTAAGCTCCACCCCTCTGTGGTCGTGAACCAGTCTCACGAGTTGCTGGAGTTCGCTGGAAGTACAGTAAACGTCTACAGCAAAGAGGAACTGTATACACATGTGGTAAAGAGAGTGCTGACTCTTCTGTGTATTTTGGGTTATGTGCAAAAACCCACTCCTTCTCATATTTCAGCATTTGCCCAAAACCTTACTCTGAAATAATACTGAACTTGTTTGTCTCTCAGGTGTGGGTGCTGGGAGAGTACCTCTCTGTGTCATGTGACTCTCGCTGTTCTGTGAGCCTCATCACTTCCTGTTTTGAGGCACTGGAGGCAGTGCTGTTTGAGATTACTTCCTCTGCCCCTCCACCTGGAACAGTTTGCCCAGCCCCTAAAGTTATCAACACTTTAATGAGCGCTCTTGCTAAGCTGGCATCACGGTCACATGACCTCATACCCCGGTAACAGACTCTTGTTTGTTTGTTTAAACATATGCAATTTTTTGTTTTTTCATACAGGAGTTTGTAATGTTTTGATATTGTGTGTTTTTCATTTTAGGGTGTCTCTCTTCCTCTCTAAACTAAGAACTGTAACCAGAGGCGGTTCGGTTGCCTGGTGTTCTGATGAGGAGGACCTTGTTGCCATAGTAACACGAGGGGAGGAGTTGTGGTCGCTGCTGAAGGCCCCTGGTGTAGCTCAGAGTGTCCTGACACCACCTCCCCATGTCATTGCACCACAGTGGCACAGAGACACTAATGTGGCGTTGCCGCTTCAACTGCGAGCTCTCACCAGCCTCACACACACACTCACACACACACACACAGCATCGTCCTGCACTGACAATGCATGATTTGAACCATTTGGTTTTTGCATATTATTTTTGTGATTGATTTATTTGATGAAGGTGATGTTGATGTGATTTTCATTAAATACACGGATCCCTTTTAGTGTAATGTTTCTTCTTTAATACAGTGATTTGACAGAAGTATCATTTTACAAAATAGATAATCTGATTTTTTTTTAAAAAAGATACAAATGCTCATTTCCTGAGTAAGTGCTCTGTTTTCTAAGAATTAAAACAGAAATAATGGAAGTATTAGAAGTTAAGAAAACTGTGAAATGTGGAAATAGAAATTTGCATTTATGAGCTACATCTGTGGTAGTCGGAGGACTGTAGGAAATTCTACATTATACATCACTACTGTTGATAGAAAAGTGCTCAGAGATATGAGTGCACCATTTAGACAAAACAACTGGCATTTAAAGTCCCCTGAACAGGATACGAAATGCGCTGGGCCTTGACATTTTCATAACGAGCTGGACTCTCTTGTCTTTTAAATCAAATTACAGTTTTAGGAGAATTAAATTTGAAGATAAGTCAGAACAAATAAAACCCAAAACTGAGTCACAGCCAGTAGCTGGTTCTACTGATGTCTGTTATCATCAGGTTGATCACTTACAGTCTGGCTCCAGTGTGTCATACATAATATGTGACCTTAAAGTCTGTCTGTAGATTGCTCAGTTCGGTCAACCCAAAATGAATGTTTAATTATTAAACTATTGGCAGTAGATGTACTCTGAAAATGAAATGAAGTCAAATACAGATCCTCTCAAGAGGTCATATAACATAGTGGCAAAAATCCATAACAGCTTTTATAGCAAAATCCATATTGAACTATCTTTTAATGACAGCTTTGTTGGCTGACTGCCTTGACTGTCATATTTTACAGGAGTGCAAAGATGTAGCACCAACAGCAGAAAGGGATTCCTGTGTGGTGAATTTTGGCACATCAGTTGTGGTTGGATTACTGAAAGTAGGGAGTTTAATAGCTTAGGAAAGTTCAGGAGGTGTACCCAGTCCAGTAACAGATATGCTAAAAGGAATGCTTTGTCATTTTGGGAAAAGGCATGTATTTTTGTAAAGATGAGAAGATCAATAACACTCTTACATCTTTACTAGTCTGGCATAAAAACAGTGATATTCTGGTTTCTCTATTGATTTTCCCAATTACCTCATGCTTGTAAAATAATGCCCTAAAGAGTCATGAGTCACAGTTGAGTAGCTGGTATTAATGGTCTGTCGATGACAAAATGTGGTGCTGGTGACACTGACTGTAGTGGGAATTATAAGAAAGTTGGTTTTAAATACACTGCTCAAAAAAAATTAAAGGAACACTTTGAAAACACATCAGATCTCAGCAGGGGAAAAAAATCATGCTGGATATCTATACTAATAATTGACTGGGTAATGTGTTAGGAATCAATGGATGCCACATCGTTTTATGAAAATGAAAATGATCAACCTACAGAGGGCTGAATTCAAAGACACCCTGAACATCAAAGTGAAAAAATGATGCGGCAGGCTAGTCCATTTTGCCGAAATTTCATTGCAGCAACTCAAAATGGTACTCATTAGAAAAAATTGTATGTGCTTGTATGCATGCCTGACAACGTTGGGGCAATAGGGCAACAATAGATGGTGTTCTGGGAGATCTCCTCCACATCTAGACCAGACTATCACTGAACTCCTGGACAGTCTGAGGTGCAACCTGGTGGCCTCGGACGGACCTAAACATAATGTCCCAGAGGTGTTCTATTGGATTTAGGTCAGGCGAGCCTGGGGGCCAGTCAGTGGTATCAATTCCTTCATCCTCCAGGAACTGCCTGCATACTCTCACCACATGAGGCCAGGCATTGTTGTGCATCAGGAGGAACCCGGGACCCACTGTACCAGCGTAGGGTCTGACAATGGGTCCAAGGATTTCATCCTGATACCTGATGGCAGTCAGGGTGCCATTGCCTAGCCTGTAGAGGTGTATCCATACTGCGCTGGGAGACAAAGCAAACCTTCTGGCAATGGCACGTATTGATGTGCCATTCTGGAGGAGTTGGACTACCTGTGCAACCTCTGTAGGGTCCAGGTATCGCCTCATGCTACCAGTAGTGACACTGACCCTAGCCAAATGCAAAACTAGTGAAAAAACAGTCAGAAAAGATGAGGAGGGAAAAAATGTCAGTGGCCTCCACCTGTAAAACCATTCCTGTTTTGGGGGTTGTCTCATTGTTGCCCCTCTAGTGCACCTGTTGTTAATTTCATTAACACCAAAGCAGCTGAAACTGATTAACAACCCCCTCTGATACTTAACTGACCAGATCAATATCCCAGAAGTTTAACTGACTTGATGCTAACACT
>VUQS01070947.1:0-19129 GCA_015108495.1 Heterochromis multidens
CTGCAGTAAAATGCTGCAGATGTTCTATCAGTCTGTGGTGGCAAGTGTGCTGTTTTATGCTGCAGTCTGCTGGGGAGGCAGCATCAGAAACAAGGATGCAAGGAGACTGGACAAACTAGTGAGGAAAGCTGGCTCTGTAATTGGAGCCAGACTGGACACGCTGGGGGAGGTGGTGGAAAGATGCACACTAAAGATGTTAGAAGCCATCCTAAACAACTCTGATCACCCACTTTATAACATCTTTATGGAACAAAAAAACATCAGTACTGGAAGACTCCTCTCTCTTTGTTGTAAAACGGAGAGATACAGAAAATCATTCGCACCCACAGCCATCAGGCTTTACAATTTCAATACAAATAGCAGATGAGCTGTCAGACAAATGAATTTCCCTCTGGGATCAATAAAGTTATTCGTATTCGTATTCATATTCGTATTTGGTTATTGATTAATTTATTTACCTTCATTATTGTATCATTAACACTAGTATATATAATTAGACTAAGAGTAGCCCACAGATAAGCCATTTGCTGCCTTCGTGTGTCATGACAGTGAAAAAGCACTGAGAATCATCGTGCTGGTTGACAGTTCTGCAGCCTTTGCCTAACTAATATGCAAATTAGGATCTTATCACAATGCAGATAAGCTGTAAATGCTAAGGCCCATAGTCAGATGCCATTATCAGGACAACAATTCAGGACACAGAGTGCATGTCACTAGACTGCAGAGCAACAAGATGCTGCATGGAGTACTGCTCATTAAAGATACAGGGCAGACACGACCCAGCTTAATTAGCACAAAATAACTTGTCTTGGATTCATGTATTTTTCAATGACAGAATATTTCTTGGATAGCATGCCAGTCATTTATCTGGTATTTCATATAAATCATAGGATAATAAATGATATTGAATTTATTTCTTAAGTTTTAATTTCCAGAATTTGATTAATACTCTCAGCTCCTAGCAGGCAGAGAAAACAGGTGGTGAGCATGAAATGTGGTACAAAATAGGATCCCAAGGCATTTGACCTGCATGTTCCTTGTTTTTGAATGCTCTTATTACAATTTGCATGTAGGCCTACTGTTGCCATGACAGCAGCTAAGTCCTGAAACTTTCATCTGAGACAGTTTTTACTGTTTTCGTGTTTGACTCATCCAGCATTGGCATGGAGAATGCAGGCCGGGGAAAGAAAAGTTCAAATCTGACTGGATGTTGTAGGGAAACACTTTTATTCAGTGGTGTAGAATACATCTAAAATGAATATCTATTATTTAATATTAAAAAAATAAAAATGAGATCTGAGAGGAAATTGAAATTGATTATTAATAGCTGGTGCACAGCGCCTTCTTTCTTCCTTCCTTTTCTAAATGGAACTTGCAGCTCCAGCCCCCGAGGTCTCTCTAAGGCTTTGGTCACTCTGTTGTGGCATTTTTCTTCACTTACTTGTTTCTCTCACTTGCGTTTAATTGTGAATGTTGGCAAACAAAGCTAGAGTAAATGTTTTCCCTGTTTAATTCCACAGTGTGCCAACTGGAGATCTGTCATTACAAGATCTTAAAATCCACCAATAAACTGTTTCCAACACATTCTCCCTCCCATCACACACTGACTCTTGGTCAGGTCCTCTTCTCATCACATTTTAGCACATTTAGTACCCTTTAGCATCCATCCATCCAGCCATTTTCTTTCTATTTAATTCAGGGTCACGGGGTGGCTGGAGCCTATCCCAGCACCAAAACACTGTTGTGATGACTGAGGAAGCAAAACAACTAAGAAGGGTCTGCATTAGGAGGTGTGGTGGCACATGACCCCATCACATGATGATATTGCTACCTTTTCATTTTACTTTAATTTTTGACTTTTCCTTTTCTTTAGCTGTTTTGTTTAAGTTTAGGCAACACAACTACTTATGTATGTTTCGGAAAACATCGTGGCTGGATTAAAATATACACACTTCATTGTCATTTCCTTGGTTACCACATGTATTGTGCCGTTCTGTCACATGCTGCTGGTGTCATAGACATATGCACAAGATGTCATTTGGTGTTAGTCTTGATGCACCAACAATGGGAATATTGGATGCCAAAAGAGTCCTCTTATAGGCCTCAGTCACACAGGCCTAGAGACCAGTTGACAAACCCCTGGCAACCTCTGATCAGTAGGGAGAAATTGCCCGACTGGTTGATGAGTTGTTGCTGAAGCTTGCAGGCAGTCTTGTCTGCAAACACTCACCATTTACTCTCCAAGCTGTAGTGAAACTTCAAAAACGATAGAAGAGAGCGTTCGCCTTCAAAATAAAAGTTTTGGTTTATAGCTGCAGCCAACATATTTCAGGCAAAAATGTAACTTTGAAAGTGAACGTTGGCCTTTTCTGGTTTGCGTTGCACTTTTCAGTTTCACTACAGTAGTTTCCAAGTGTTTGCAGGCAATTCCACATTTTCCATGCAAACTAAAGGCAACCGCAGCAATCTGCTAACAACCAAAGCAATCGCAAGGAGGTTTTCGGTACAGCAGCATATACCTGTTTGCGATCAGTTTCACCTTGCAACCTCCAGCAGCCATTCACAACCAGTCAGGGAATGCACATTTTTCCCTAAGGAACGGTGGCTGCCAAGTGGTTGCCGACAGGCCTGTGTGACTGAGGCCTTTAAGAGCAATAGCTTCCACATTTGAAAGTAGAAGGGATCCAACATGGAAGCTTTGTGTTTCATTTATTTTTGGCACTGAAAACACTATATATCCCTTATATCAAGTTAAAATATATCCCTTTACAACATTAACCCTGCATGTTGGAAAAAATACTCCTACCCAGTGCGTTTAAATATGACATCAAGGTCTTTAACAAGCATCCATATGTGACAAGATGGGTGTGAGACCCATCTCACTGTTGTGGTGAATGCTTCACTAAGGATCCAGTGAAAAAGGACACTACGGAAGTATTGCTAAAACATCAACATTTTTGACAAATGGGTAGTATTTGACACCCTAGGAATGACAACAGACTGCTTTTTCAGACCTTGACGGACTTCTGTTGGTTTGTCAGACTACCCTGCACATAGAACAATGATGCTGAAGGGTTACCCACTGCATTAAAATGTCCATGCCTATGAGTCACATACTGGGCAAGCATCTAATATGTGATGAGTTGAGAGTGAGAGCAGGTTGTAATCTTAGTATTTTATGCAAATTGGACAAACCCAGGATCTGAGATTATCCCTTGCCACTGGCTTTACTTACTTTTAGCAGCACCGATACAATATCTAGCTACAGTGTTAGCTGCACTGTGTGTGAAATGCAGCACATTTTCATTCTCTTTTTCCTAACACCATCCATGCATGTAAGCCGGTCTGAATTTCCTTTGAGGTGAGGCTTGGATTAGAGGCCGACACCATACACTCAGCCTTGCTAAAGGATTTTATTATCATGACAGGTTTTTGTCGGCATTGCTACACCTCACAGAGATTGTGCCACAACATTGCTCCTCAAAGACAGCCAAAACAGCATGACGAAGCACGCATTAGGGACCGTGATAACAAAGAAATACACTGCTTGGCATCCGTCTTTACCCAAAGTCTTGTGATTTTGTCTCTTGATTCTGCAGCACTGAGCACAAAATGCATTTTATGCACATTTTGAATAACTTTTACTTCTAGCCAACCGAACTTAACCAAACATTAATCCTTGAGCTTATATTACCAGCAAATATATGGATAAATTTGGTCTTCAAATAGGCACGTCAAACCTATTTTATGTTTACGAAGATGGAGAACTGTCCTTAAATTTGTTGTTTTAATTTTTGGAAGGTAGAGTCAATGAGGTAAGCTATGAGGGATTTATGTAAACCCCTCATCTCTCAGTACAACCTTGACCAGAGAATGTACTAGAGTCTGTTTACTGCATGTATGTAAATGTGGCCATTGTCTTGGCTTCTTTTCCAGGATTAGTCCTTCATTTTCTTGGCACAGTTCCTTCACCCAGGGCTCTGTCTGCTGTGTACACAGATCCACACAAAGCCCCTGATGTCATTTCACTGATACTATTCTGTCTCACAACACCAGGATACACAGAGTCTCTTCTGTTGTTATTATCAATATGCCAAGAGCAGAGGAGACACAGGACTTGACTTCAGCGCTCCATTTATTTCAAGACCTCCTATTTCTGTGTATTTGACCTTGACAAGAGTTTTCTCTTTGGATCATTTAAACTGGGGTTTTTCTTTTTTTGTTTGTTTTTTGTTTTTTTGTTTTTTTGTTTTTTTTTGGGGGGGGGGTGTATTTTTAGTCTTGTGCTTTTTGACAATGACTTACATCTTGGCATTTTCTTTATCATAAACATATCATGGAGTCATTCTGACCTTATCTCTGTCAAAGTCGGAGATGTTTTCTAATTCATTGGAGTACTCAGATGTGAAGTTCTAAAAAATACATCAAACACGAGCTTATGTGCGCAGACCAGGCTTCTGGCCACCTTTCAACCACAAGCATAACTCTTCATGAGTTTTTCAACAGTTGCTGGAATGGCCGAGGCTGGAGGCTGCTCAATGACAGCGGGGTGGGAGGAGAGTGTTGGCGGTGTTTGGCAGGGGGGTTTGATAATCACATGTGAAAGAAGAATGAGCAGTCTGGTGGATGGAAAGGAGCTCTGCTAGGCTTCTTTTTTTTTCCCCAAACAGTGTCCCCATTAAAAGGACTGATGTGCATCTCTGCAACAAGCCACAAACTCATTTGGCCTTGGGAGCCATAGAGAGTCCTCACTGCGTTAGAATAAGTCACTCCTGAGACTCCTAAAAGCCATTATTAGAAGGTGTTTATTGAGCTAGCCGTGGCCTAGATACAGCTTAATATCCTGAGAACAGTTATAGACCATAATTATATTACATTTTGGATGAAGACTGGCCATGATTAGATAAATGATGAATAGCTCCATCAGATTAAAAAAAAGGTGCAAGGTTTGTAAGGAGATAATGCACTGTTGGCTTATTTTTGCAAGGAGTTGGAACATTTCCTTTCCTTCTTGTGACGATATTGTTTGACACAGAAAATGGAATTCACTACACAGACAAAGGTTTACATTACACAAGAAACACCACGAAAAAGGAATACCAGCTCCTTTTGTTTCATTTTACTCTCCCACGCACATCTCTGCCCTAGGTGTAAATTAGATGATATTCAGTCGCTGTTTAAACATTAAGCAAGTTTCCTTTTCAGATGGGTTTGAGCTTTCTATTTTAAAATTGGGCCCAGAAGTGTGTGCCAGAAAGAGACTTTAAATTGAACAGTGGGAGTGTGTTATTTTCAGCAGATAACGCCTGAGTATAACTACTAATTACACCTTTCTGTCAAAAGAAATTAAAGAAAATGGCACTGTTGTTTGCTTTGCTTTGTCTTATTTAAATACCGTAAAATAAAGTTAGAGCTTGATTTCTGGCAACTGCACTATGTAGTTACATGACGCTTGAGCGGCATCAGGTGCAGCTGAGTGTAGAAATAATATGTTTTTGACTTCCAAAGGACAAATTTGAAAGCTTTGTAACCTGCCTGTACACTTCTATGATTCGTTTGGAAGTTGTTTTGTGTTTTTAGGTCCTGATGGCAGCAGTACCAGAAACCCTGTCATGGTTGGGTAGTTTAGTTTCGATTACTGGCAAATTCCAATTTCAGCTTTTTGTCCACAACACAGCCCCTTTGATGACAGGTGTCACAACCACTACTATGTGAGTGTACCATTCTGCCACTGTTTAAAAGTGAAGCCAGGAAAGTTGCCTGTTGCCTGATGTTATATCAGCATGCGAGATTAGAGACAAAAGGGCACAAAAGTAGAATACCTGGTTACATGCTGGTTATACAGCATGTGCTGTGTTGTAGCATGTGTATTTTTTTTTCTAAAATCTTTGCATAGGTACTTGTTCAACATCAGTATCATGACTGGTGAAGCAAATACTTGCCAAATGCAGAGGGTTCTATCATTTGATGGCCATAGTACACAGTTTGTCAAAGATACCTGAGCCAAAATGTTCAATTCTGTGATACAATTATGGCTATTGTAAAGTGTTGTGGCTTGTATCCTGATAGAAGGGAACAGACAGTGACACATCTCACAGTACCAGTGTGAAGATAGTTCTGCTGTAAAATAGTACATAGGAAAACTCGGTGGTTGCATTGAATTATTTTTGTATTCAGCAACCAATTGCAAGTAGTTACAATGAAAAACTACCACCCTTAACCTCTAGGCAACCACTTTCAGTTGCAAGGTGATTGCAGAGGTCACCTGGTAGGAGGCAGCCTGTCTCCAAACAGTCTCAGTGCAGGGTGAGTGAAGGTTTGCAAATAATCACCATCTAATTTATAAACACAGACATGTTTCCAACACATTGCAGTCAATCTGAGTCTGTCTGCAGCGATGAGGGCAACTTGTCCGCGCAAAAGGGGACTCAACAGGTTGCCAACAGGTTGTGTTCTGGTTATCTTGTATGTAGACTGCAACAGTAACAAATTGCTGATTTATCACAGTTAACTGCCATAATATCACAAAAAGATTGCATGTAATTGCCAACTTGACCCCATTCAATCACAGACTGATAGCAGACTCTGATGATGATTTTGATTCTGATCCTGTCTGATTGCCCTTTTTCTCCCATCTTGCTGCTACAAAATCGCTTTGAGGACAGCAACTCACTGAGTGGTTGCAGACCTGGTCCCTGTCTTTAAAGCAGCCATTTTAAAGGCAATGAGATCTCAAGTTTGATGTAGACATTTGCAACAATTTTTGTTATGCCTCAATCTCCAACCACTGTTTTCCCTAGTGGAAATTTAGCAGTTAGTGAACCAGACATTGCATAGTTTTACCTGCAGAACTTGTGAAAGAAACTCATGATGACACTCACACTAGTTTGTGGGCCTTATCTCCCAATCAATTTCCAATGGATATTTGCAGTAAAACCTCCCAAAGCCACTGTGTATGTAGTTCTGAATTTTGCGTTGGTGTGCCACCTTTTTGGTACCAGTCTTTTATTTTGGTGGAAATGGTATAACCAGTTCTGTTTGGGCTAGAAAAGGACTACTAGAAAGCAATAGGCACATCTCTTTTGAATGAGGTTATACATTGCCAGTGTGTGTTGCCCTTGAGATGTCTTCACCATAGTGGAGTTATCATTTTTTTCTCTGGTACTGGCCCAACTTTTATAGAGTTTGCTTCTATTCTCAAGTGGTTATTACTACAGTGTTCCCTCTGATCCTTTTGCCAGTAAAATAGTGAGAGTGATGGTGCTATTGAAGAAAATTCTTAAGATCTTTGTCTGAAATGTGTTGCCTACATCAGAACATTTCTTCTGTCCATTATGTCGATGTGGAATTGGTAATGTCCCTGAGAGTGCCATCAGGGTTCTCAGTTGGCAGTGGAATAAATGAAAATATAAAGGTTATATTGCAGGTGTGTGTATTCCATTATTTTTTGGATTCCTGCCCATACAAAGGAATAAAAGTCAGGATATCTCAGGCTCTGCTATGTCAATTTTGACCATTGTAGTTTTATTTCTGTCTCTTTCAAGCTCGCCGACAAGCTTTCCAACTTTGTTGAAACGCACTGCTGACTTGCTGGAGTACTCTTTGAACATCACAATATATGCGGTTTAGCTCCTCCAGCAGTCTTTTGCGTTTTTCCATTTACTATAGCATACATCAAAAGTAATGAGGACTTTTGAATCACAAACATGCTTCAGAGTCAGCTGAGGTCATTAAAGCCAAAAAGGTCTCTGAGTCGTTGTCAAACGTCAAAAAACTTTATGATGGTGTTTATGATCATTTTAATTTCAACTTTACATGACCCTTTAGCTACTTTCTTTTTCTTCTCAGTATTTCTAATGGCGCTGCTGTCTTTTTAAAATGACACCCTTTTTTAACATTTTGAAAAAGACTCAATAAATCTTAGGCCAAGTCACTCTGTATGTAAGCAGTGTGGTGCGCTACCCGAGAGGCAAAAGATTTAACTGACATTTTTAAATAGGTTCAATGAATGGGTTCATTGGGACTTTAATTACATTCACTCTTTAACCGAGAGTGTTGTTGGCAATGGAAGTGGATCTTGACAAGCCAATGTGCTCTTATGACACCCCACCCACATAGCACTGCTGTTATTCTGATTGCCCCTCTATCTACAGGCAGTATGGGCACACCAGTGAAATCACTAATGCTTAATTAGCAGATTAGAAGATCCAATTAGGAGATCTCCTCTGTCTCAAATCAAGCCTCTGTCAACATGTCCTATGAAATGAGATAGTTCACATTCCCAAATAAGGTGGATGTTTCTAAAATGACCATGCTTGATTGACAGTTGCATTCTCATTTTAGCCCTTTGGACACCTTGTTTGATACACCATCCTTGATGAACCATTTATAATTATGTTCTGAAGTGACAGCATAGTATATGGTTCATAAACTCTAAACATAAAGTAGCACTCCAGCTTGTGAAATGATTACCTTTTTTCCTCATGATGTTTGCTAGCTCTGCTGGCTGTTCCATTCTGAGATGAATGTTTCTTTTTCAGAATGTGCTGCAGCAACCAAGTAAAGCTACATTAAGCACTTTAATAAGCCATTTGGCCTCATCAACACACTAAACAGCTTCACCAGTGATTTAAAAGATTCTGCAGGTTTAGTTAGTGGCACTGCTATAGGAGCTAAACTGGATATCCAATGTATAGCAGCTGAGTTCACTTCTGATTCCCTCATCTTTGCTCTAAATGTATTATTATCTTAGAAATGGCTAATATAAGCTTTTCACATCCCTGGTATTAAAACCATTGTACCCTTTATACAAAGGCATAACCATCTCTGTTTGAAATGGGTGATGCCATCTTGTGTGGGAAATTTGAACATTGTTTCAGGTTGTAACCCTAGTAATAACCCTAGTAGTAGTATGGGTCAGATGGGTCAGAGGCATTATAAGAGAGAGACTGTGTCCAGCCCCCCTGTGACCCTGAATTGGATAAGCAGAAGAAAATGGATGGATGGATGGATGGATGTTAATGAAGCCGTAGCATTGTTTAACCTTGGGCATATGTAGTAGAAGTATAAGTTGCAGGGAAATATAAGTTTTTAAATCTTATTTTGAGCACTGGCCCTAGAGGCATTACTATGACTTGCTTCTAGATGAACTTTGGCTGGATTGAGAGCTTGATTGTCACCAGGCTCTTTAATATGATTTTATAAATGGCTGTGGTTGCTTTGGGATATTATTGTTTGTGGAAGTGCTTACTGTAACTATGCTTTTGTTTCTCTCTTGTTTTGTAATTAATACAAAGTGCTGAAACTACAGGGAATAGACTGTCACAATTCCCATTTTGATGTGGATCTTAGATGCTATTTATTCATGACGGAAGTGACTTTTATGGAAAGGCAAAACTTGAAATTGTTTTGAATTTGCACTCCTTTGATTGCTAAAACAATGACCCGTGCAATTTGAAGTTTGACTTCCAATGTGAGATAATAACGCAAATGTACTGTATTTTACTGGGTGACAGTAATTGCTCATAAGTGATACTCACTGGTATGACATGCAAATTGCTTTGTATGGTATGACTGGGACTGAGTGCTTCCAGAAATTGACAGCACTTTAACACAGTTTTGGCTTGCAAACAGGCCTCATTAAAAGCAGAACATTTTTCTGCTTTTTGGTTTGATTAAGACAGAAATTGTTGGCTTTGTCATTCTACCAAGAACTCAATGCTGCTGCGACTGTTATGATTCACGGATGAGAGGACCCAAATGCAGGACACTGGAGGCTGAATAATTCAACAAAAAGCAAGCTTTAATAGCTGATGAAAACATTCCTCAGGGTTGAATAAAAGGAAAGGTATAAATCCAAAAGTCCAGCCATGCACAAAGAAGCAAAGGGAACAAGAAGAGGGAATCCACATGACAAAATGTACTATCCAACACAGGAAAAGACAACACTATATAACCAATCATGGGGGTGATTGATGATGGGGAACAAGACACAGGTGGAAGCAATTAATCACAAGTGAAACTAATGAGGATGGGGCAGAAGATCGCTAAAGAGGGAAAAGACCAGGAAGTAGAACCAAAGCAAAACCCATTGTGCTACAGTAACAAGAGGGAAATCAGAGATCATGGCACAACCAAAATTACTGCAGCTGTGTGCAATGAACTTGCATTCTCATTGCCTTTGAAATGGTTGCTTTGACAATGGGGATCAGATCTGCAACCACTCGCAGTCACTTGCTGTCTTCAAAGCAACTTTGGTGCATCAAGATGGTGATAAAACAGTGATACGATGGACTCAGTCTGCTGTCAGTTTGCAGTTGAATGAAGTCAAGTTGGCACGCTATTTGTTTGTGATGCTACCACAATTAACTCTGAAAAATCAGCAAAAATTGCAAGTCTGTTGCCATCTGTTGCAAATCTGTCGCCATCTACAGTATATGCATAGAAATTCACATTACATCCAGAATCCAGCCAGAACCTCAGAGATTTGAAACTGAAATCCCTCCACAAATAATGACGTAGTGGCTGCAGGGTGGCAACTTAACTGCAAAATGACACAGTCAAGTCCCCTATTGTAAAGAGATCACAGATAAGTTGCTCTTATTGGCAGAGACTGACTCAGACTGTCTGCGTTTATGAATTATACAATGAGTATTTGCAAACCTTTGCCAGTCTGTCTGAGAGTGATTGCAGTCAGTCTGAGTTGGACCATGATTGTATGGAGACAGGTTGCCTCTCACCAGGGAAGCTGTGCAAGTGCCTTGCGATCAAAAGTGGTTACCCAGAAGTTGTTGCAAGCCCAAATTCTGGTTGACCAGTTAGTCACCACAAGTACTTACAACTGGTCACCAAATGCGAAAAAAATTCAATGCAATTACTGGGCAACCACAGATTTTCTTAGTTGCAAGGAGGCTGCTGTTCTATTTTTACAGTAGTGTGACTGAACCATTAGAAAAATAACCTCTCCCAGAACAGCAATGAAAGGAGTGGAACAGATCAGCCTGTTGTCATAGATACCAGATGTAGCTTTTTGAGTCTGTTTTGAACCGATATCCAATTCAAATATCTGATCAATATATCCCTAATATTTGTCGAACATGTCTTAAGACAGCTTCCTGGTAATTTGATTTTTAATACATTATTTCATAGTTTGGCTCAAATGAGACACTGCAAGATAAAATTACTAAAACATACATACAAAAATGCCTGCTGTAATAACATAAAGACAGTACTGTTTTATAACCCCCACGTCTTCCCTGTAGTGCCAGACCAGAGTTTGCACATACAGTATACCTCCTATAAGGAAAAAGACTTCATCTTATGCATGTAAATCCATAAGGTGGGGCCTATTATTCTAAATAGCAACATAATATTATGCAAAGACTTGTGGGGACTTTGATGTTCTCTGTCTTCCTTTTACCTTAAATTAATTTAAAGGAGAAAAGTTTGATATAGACAATCACGACTGATCCTCTGCAGCCATCCGATCCACCTCCACCACCCTGACCACACCGCACACACGTAATCTTGCCTCCCCCAAAGCCAAAGTCCACATTAACATCGTAATAGGAAAGTGTGTTAAAGCAAAGCTCTTGCAGCCTGACAAGAGTGAATTGGATGTCAGAAGGATTCCTGCTCAGTTTAATTGAATCTGCCCAGCACTAAAAAAGAAAATCTGAAGTCAAAATAACCTATTAGATCTATCAGGTAATGTTTTGTTGAGTTTGACAGGTAGCACTGCGCTGCCCTCCCCACTCCCGACTTCATTCCTTCAGGTTGAGTAATGCAGTGTGTAGGGATGGTATCCATGATGTTTCTCTCTCTGTTTCTATTATTCGTTAATCAATTGCAGCCAGGCTCTTTCTGTTTTCTGGAGCTCACTCAGCAAATCCCCTGTGTAGAACTAGGCTGGTGAAGCATGTGGAGGGGTTTTTAGTGAGTTACTTCAGCTAATGGATGGTGGGGCTGAAGGTCTGCTCCATGTGTGAACTGAATGCTAAGAACTGGACGTTGTTCAGTTTCCAGACTTCAGTATTTCTGTAAATATTTTCTGTAAAAAAAAGGGGGGCATTAGTGTGGAAATGAAGGTTGGTGTAATGGTATCAAAATAAGCTAAAAGCACATAAATGTACCTGTAATGTGAACATTATGTTGAATACAAATGTGCTTCATGAATACAGAATGAAGTCCAGGTCACATCTCAGTGCAGTGTTCAGCCATGTGAATCTTCTCTCCAGCAGACATTCACCTTCCTATAGCATAATGTGGGGAAAAAAATGTCCCCATGCTTTGTCCCATGAAGGACCAATCACATCGGCAAATGGATATTAACTTGGGGTTGTCATGGATCCGTACACATGATCAATAGCTTTCACACAGCATTGCAACCAAGAGCTTCAGGGGACTGTTGTCCAGTCAGTGTGTTTTTTTAACCTAACTCCTGCCCCTAAACATTATTAACTCTCCCCATTGTGTTAATAATTTGTGAAAGTTTGTTTTGTTGTAGTCATGGTTGCATAAAAAAACTCTAAAGACTTCTTTTTTTAATCATTAAACCTCACAATGATACACAAACCGTGGCAAGTAGATTCTTAATGAAAGGTACAATACTGAATAATTTCTCGTTTGGTATGACTATGGTTATTCTTAATCAATTCTTGATTGCAATCCAAACAGTTATTGTTGTGGCAATTTTGCACAGTGGTTATTAAAATGTCAGCAAGAGACAAAGAAGCCAGACTGAACTCAGTAAAAAAAAAAAAAAAAAATCTTGCTTTGTCTTGTGGGAGTGCAACTATAGAGCAATCAAAACAACACAAATTGCATGATGTGTGTCATTGCATTAACCCTTTGGTGATGACTCCAACTCTAACCCTAACCCTAGGCAATCAGAATGTGTACGTTTTGTTTTTATTAAATTGTTCTACCAAGTCTTGGTAATTAGAAAAAAGAAAACAATCACTGTAACTGACACGCATGAAGAACTATTCACATTTTTACCCAAAAAGTCAATTTTGCCAGTATTTCTTCAAAATATAGGGTAGAGTTAGCATTACCACCTGCCATGACTTAGACCTCAGAGGGTCACATGCAACAAAATTCTGCAAAAGATCAAGAGCTCAGCATTTTAATGAAGACCAAACAGAGAAAGATCAGTAGTTAAAACCTGAAAACACAAGTCCATGAGGTTTGGACACATAGTTTAAGTACAATGTGGACAATTCTGGTTGAATTATGAGGGGTTTGGTGTTGGTAACATAGGATCGAAGCGTGTTATCTCAAGCCTAAACCGAGAGTATTTTGTGTCACAAGCTAAACATGTATCCTGGCCCAGAGCAGGTTATATTTAAAGTTTTGGTTTAAAATCTGCTGTATGCATCATATTATCACTATTTCTTATCCTGACAACATGCTCAAATGCCTCTTTTCCACTAGTACCTACTCGGATCGACTCAGCGCGACTCAACTCGACTCGACTCGGTTTCGGTGGTTTTCCATTACAAAGTAGTACATCATCAGCATGGGTGGGGTCATTATAGCAACGCATCCCGAAAGTCGCGTGACTTCATTTATATGCAACACAAACACACAACAATGGAGGACATCGAGGCAATCGTGGCTCGGGAGATGGCTTTTTGTCAGACTCAGGGTAGAAGAAGAGAGCCAGAGAAGGCTGCGGGCAGCGAGATGAAACACGGTGTTGTTTGTGTGTAGCCATTTCGGTCGTTGCCGGGTTTCAAAAATGGCGGGTTTGAATTGTGAAGGAGTCGCTATAATGACTCATCCAGTGATGTCCCTCCCTGGCCAAGCAGTGACATGCAGTCCTCACATTTTGGGATAGCCTCGGATCGCTTGGAACCCCAGCCAAGCAGGTACTAAAAAAGTACTTGGTACCAGGTACTACCACCTAATGGAAAACCCGTCAAACCATGCCGAGTCGAGACAAGCCGAGCCGAGTAGGTACTAGTGGAAAAGGGCTATAAGTGTAGATTCTCTACATATGCAGCCTTTTGAGCCATATGTGTGTGCTATCACTGAATGAAGCAGTGTGGTAAATTGATTTGGTCAAAACCTGAATTGATTTCCTTGATTCTACCTACATTAATGGGACAGCAGCAGATTTGCGTGTCCTTCTCGAGTCTGATGTTTAATTTTTTCAATTTTAAAGTTTAGTAAATGGCAACAATAAGGATATACTAAGTGGTAAAATAAAGTTAGCACATAAAGTAAGGAAATTTGTGTTTGGCCAATAATTTCTTTGTCCTCCAAAATGACAGCCCTCACCCCCACAGAGCAGGGATTATGAGAGACTGCCTCTAGAATTTGGGAGTGGAGAGGATGGAATGGCCTGCCTGCAGTCCTGACCTCAAACCCATTGAACACTTGTGGGATCAGCTTGAGCATTCTGTTTGTGCCAGAGTGACCAACACAACCACATTGACTGACTTGGGACAAATGCTGATTGGTTGTAGTGTGAGACCAAGCTGGTGAGGTGGAGGTGCCAGGCTGTGGTGGCTGTGTATGGTTCTTCCACATGCTACTGTGGCCCCTGTTTGTTAAATGAATCAATTGTTAAATTGCCAATATGTTTGTTTCTTCAGACTTTAATCATCCAATCCAGTAAACGACACCAAACAAGAGTCAATAGCAGAATAAGGTGTTTGGCATCGGCAGAGAAGATCTGGCATTTTTTTCATGGGCGCAATTAACATGCTCAACTCTGCTGCTCAACCCACAAATTCATTTTCCTTACAAATGTGGCACTGTTTAAGGGGAATACACAGGCTTTCCAACAGTATAAGATTTATTGCCAAGAAGCATTGTTACAACAAAGAAATAATCGACCAAACACAAATTTTCTTACTTTTTGTGCTAAGTTTATACAGTATATATTAACTTCTGATTTTACAAGATTAGCGATCCCTCTCGCTCCTTATTTGCAGCACCATTGTTGCTTTTGCCGTAATAACTTTAATATTCTTCATTACTCTCTCTTTACTTTTCCTTCTGACTGAAGTTGGTTGGTCTTGATCGGTCCATTTAGAAGAAATGTCGAAGGCGTCAAACGCCCCCCTTTCTTGTGAGCGCATGCAGAGCCTGAAGCAGAAAGCCTGCTTTAACAAAGGAAGTTGATAACCACCCTTGTGATACCCATTATGTCTGACTGGGCTAACACAAAGAAACACTTGCTATGTCAAACTTGCTTCTTAGTACACCCCTCTGGACTTCCATATGATTATGGAAGGACCCGTGTCGACATGTTTTTCCACCAAAAGACACATACATGAAATGTCTGCTCAAGACTACCGACATTTGTGTGTGTTTATTTCTTCCACTGAGCTCATTTGGGAAAAGTAAAGCAGTAATAGACTCTTTCGAAGCACAGGAGCAACAGTCATGACAGTCGATCGGGTAGCTCTGGATTTAATGGAGTATATAGGTTAAGCCCAAAGCTTCAGTTTTGTTAAAGCAGTGAATTTTAGGCACTGCTGCTCCAAAGTTCCTACATTTAAATGCCTTGTATTAAGTATAATCTACATTTCTATCACTTTAACTGTCAGACTGTGTGGTAAGAATTTGGTGGCTGATTGCTATTCCCTCAATGTCAGGAGAAGGTTTAGTAGTACTGTTACTAATTTTGTTTTTCCTTCCCATTCAGATTCACGAGCCGGAGAAGGAGCACCCAGAACAGTGGACCATGCAGTTATTGGAGGAGTGGTGGCTGTGGTTGTGTTCGCCATGCTCTGTCTACTCATTGTCTTGGGACGCTACTTTGCAAGACACAAAGGTAGTAGAGCTGAAATTACAGCTTTATATCCAGTAATGACACATTTATATTTGTACTGACTTGTGCACAGTATGCATAAGTATATTGCTTATCGGAATGTTGAAATGCTACTGAAAAATACATTGGATCACGTCTCAAAATCTTCACAGTGGATTCAGCCTGTTACCCTGTATGAAACTACTTACAGCAAGTGTAAATATTCACCACACAGTAAGTGAAAAAAATAAAACAGCAGACTAAACTAAATACGAGAAAGTACTTTCTGTGTTCTCATAATATAGGAAAAGTCTAAAAACAATGTATTTGCTAAATGTTTAAATTTTATTTATTATATGCACTCACCAGCCACTTTGTGAGATACACCTGTGTTAACTGCTCATTAGCACAAATATCTAATCAGCCAATCACATGGCAGTAACTCAACACATATAGGCATGTAGACATGTTTTAGATGACCTGCTGAAACTCAAACTGAGCATCAGAGCAATGTTGCATGGTTGTTGGTGCCAGATGGGCTGGTCTGAGTATTTTAGAAACTGCTGATCTACTGAGATTTTCCCACACAACCATCTGTAGGGTTTACAGAGAAGTCCAAAATTGAGAGCATATCCACTGAGCAGCAGTGGATAAGAAAATGCCTTGTTGATGTCAGAGGTCAGAGGAGAATGGTCAGACTGCTTCGAGCTGATAAGAAGGCAACAGTAACTCAAATAACTACTGGTTACAACCAACGTATGCAGAAGAGCGTCTCTGAACACAGATGGGCTAAAGCTGCAGAAGACCACACAAAGTGCCACTCCTGTCAGCAAAGAACAGGAAACTCAATTCACATAGGCTCACCAAAACTAGACAATAGTAGATTGGAAAAACATTGCCTGGTCTGTTGTGTCTCAGTTTTTGATGCAACATTTGGATGGTAGGATCAGAATTTGGTGTAAACAACATGAAAGCATGGCTCCATCCTGCCTTGTATCAGTGGTTCAGGCTGCTGGTAGTGGTGTAATGGTGTGGGGGATATATTCTTGACACACGGTGAGCCCCTTAGTACCAATTGAGCATCATTTAAATGCCAGAGCTTACCTGACCATTTCCATCCCACGATGTACCCATCTTCTGATGGCTGCTTACAGTCATGTCACAAAGCTTAAATCATCTCAAACTGGTTTCTTGAACATGACAATGAGTTCACTGTACTCAAGTACTCAAGTCTCCATGATCACCAAATCTCAGTCCAATAGAGCACATTTGGGATGTGGTGGAACAAGAGATTCTCATCATGGATGTTCAGCTGACAAATCTGCAGCAACTGTGTGATACTGTCATGTCACCATGGACCAAAATCTCTGAGGAATGTTTCCATCATCTTGTTGAATCTATGTGACGAAGAATTATGGCAGTTCTGAAGGTAAAAGGGGGTGTAATGCGCTATTAGCAAGTTGTACCTAAAAAAGTGGCTGGTGAGTGTATGTGCTGCATGTGATGCATTTAAATGTTGTCTCATTTTTTAAGAAATACCTGTTATGTCACAGCAGCTTTCCTTTTAGGCATTATCTGTCCCAGCAGGCAGTTTGTCAAGTGTAGCCTCTTTACTTTGTTTCTGCAAAAACGACTTATTACATCAATGGATGGATGCTATCCAAATGATGGAAAGACAGCTATTAGGGCTACGGGTTACTGATGATGAGTAAAATTACATTTTTCATGCAGTCCTGCTGCATAGTATAACAAATCTTGTATGCCACTCTCATAACAGAGAAATAATTATAATCTATAACACATTTCACACTTTGATGTTTCTTATGCAGGAGGAAATGGAATTGGGTACATTAACCACTTAGGGAGGAAGTACAGTAAATGAGGCAAATTAAAAGTATAGAGGAAAATGTGTTCTTATTTTATAGTGATTCTGAACTCAGAGTTGCTCCTCACATTTGTGTTCAGAAGCTCAAAATTAATGTAAATATACAAGCTGTTTTTTGGTAGATCTTAGTGGTGAAGTTAAACTTTGAAGCAGTGAGGACTGTGACAGCTCCAGTAATTTATATAAGTGCTCTCAGATCAATCCACAAAAACAGCCTCTGTCCAACTGACTGACTCTTACATGACTTCTTAGCACTGAAGAACAAGCACACAACCATGTGATGCAGCCTCAATGTTGTGTTGCCAAGTGCAGCAGGGCAGATTTTAAAGGATAATTCTAGTTTTGTTTTTTTGTTTTTTTAACTACTTGGTTGTTGTTCTTGATATTTTTGTAGGTTTTAAGCCATTTTCTTTAGTAAAAAAATAACTGAAATCCATAATCCAATACCGAGATCTGGAGGTGCAGCAACATTGCTAAAACAATTGTTAGAGGGGAAAAGAAACAGGTGCAGACAGACAGTAAGAGAAGTCACAAACAACACCCCCCCCAGGTTAGTCACACATATTTAGAGGAGAAAGCAACTTTGAAATTACTGTCCAAATATCTATTACACCTTACAGACCAACTTCCTCAACTTTGACCCGTTGTGGGATTGGACCTTTGTAAGGAAAAAGGAAAAGCAAGGAAAAATAGGTAAAAGCATAGCAGGTCCACTTCAGGCCTATTTTGCATCCACTTCTAATAAAATGATTTGGACAATCTTGCTAAACTTTGGGCATTTTACATCCTGCCAAATCATCCAGCTGTTCATGGTTCCTGACACATCTGTCTTGCTGGTTCCAGATCTCAGCAGTTACTTTGGCTCATGTAGAGTTATTGAAACTGGCAAAACTATGAAATATAAGCTGTAATAAACTGGAGTTATCCTTTAGTGTTCACTTCAGAATTATTGTCACAATACTGTTTTCCTCTTAGGCGACTCGCAACATGTTTTCAATATAAAACAGCAATAAGATGCAAGTACAAATAAAATTCAGGCCACTTTGACTAATTGTGTATATTATGAAAGGTAAACTGTTTACAAGTTAGAGTGCCTGGAGGCCAAGTATAAATATTCATGAAGAATAATAATAATAATCACAAGGAGGGAGGTTTTTGTCTTGTTTTTATTTTTTATTTTTGGTGTCATTTGGTCACTACACCTATGCAGAGTAAATTTGAGATGTGAGACTGCAGCAGTCACTCAGAAAAATTTGAATTAGAAAATAATTATTGTCTGAGGCAACTTTTAACTACCTCTGCTAAAAACTTTCCAATAATTACTACAGCATCACACGTACCTGAAGCGACCCACAGCCCTGAGAGTAAGCAAAGCAGCAGATTTGTATTAACTGAAGATAAGGTTGGAGGACCACAAAAAGTTTTTTATATATATATATATATATATATATATATATATATATATATATAAAATTCATTTC
>VUQS01070948.1:0-13613 GCA_015108495.1 Heterochromis multidens
CGACACCTGTGTATCAAACGAGAGGTCGGAGTCAAATATTACCCCTAAGTTGTGAGTCTCTTTGCAGACATTTTTTTGATAAAAAGCCCAGACTAGAAGAGAGGTCAATAGTATTGCTAGTGCTAGGAGAGGAAGGTGTGATTATGAAAAATAATAAAATAGACTGAAAAAGTTACCAGTTGGTAAACGAAACGTTTCTCCCACTAAAAAACGCCACGTCCAGATGAACAGATTCAACTTTTTGGGATGTGATTATGATTATTTCAGTTTTGGAGTCATTCAGTTTAAGAAAGTTTTTAGACATCCAGATTCTAACTTATTCCAGACAAAACCTAATGTGTGAGTTATCAGCAGTACCAGGTTTTAATGGAACATAGAGTTGTGTATCATCTGCGTAATAAAAATCTAGACCGTGTCTCTGAAGGATTTGTCCAAGCAGTAACATGTAGACTGTGAACAAGAGAGGACCCAAGACAGATCCCTGGGGGACCCCACAAGAAAGACGAGTGTGAGAAGAGGCATCACCAATCCTTATAGAGAATGACCTATTGGAAAAATATGAAACCAATCCAGTGCCACATCACTGTTGCCAACACTGTTTTTCAAATGGCTGATTAAAATATTGTGGTCTACGGTATCAAAGAGCTGAGCTAAGATCAAGCAGAATTAAGACAGAGAGCAGCCCAGAGTCAGCAATGAGCAGCAGATCAGTCTGGGTTGAACCCAACTTAGAAGCTGTAGTAGAAACTGAAATGAGCAGCTTACAAACCCTCCAATGTGGCTGCAAAGAAGAGGAGGAAAACTTCCAACACAGTGATGTGAGAGTCAGCTCTTCAGTTACCAGAAGCATTTGGGTGCAGATGCTCCTGCTAAAAGTGGTGCAATTTGCTAGGATCAGAGCAGCTACAATTTTCTCATTGGTGGTTTAGGTGTTTGATAACCTTTTTGGTTTAGTGAATGTAATCATCATTTAGAACTTGCCATTTGTGTTTATTCAAACTGCCTTCATATGTATGTTAAATGTTGTTTGAAGACCTGACAGTTAAGCACTAAATAAAGATAAAAACAGAAGAAAGCAGGAGGAAAGGGGCGCCAAATACTTTTTCACTTTTGCAATATCACAAAAGGGAAAACAATCCCAATACCATGACAGAATAACTGAAGGAGCTATTAATAAAGCAAGAAACTGAAGAATGAATGAAAAATGTTCAAATACACTGAATGACAGTAAGTTTGTATAGAATAGTGAACAAGGAAGGGGCTTTTGGTATTGAAAAGACTCTCCTATACAGACTTGACAGATTGTGAGGGGTTCTTGGGGTATGTGTAGATTTCTAATGTAAAACTGTCATCCCCATCGCTGACAATAATAACATCCTAGGGACACAATGGCTGTGGCAGCAGTCCTCCACTGTTCTTACATCACTGCTGCTGGGAACTGCATGCTTCATCTCCTTTCCCAATTATATCTAAAGTAGTGCCAGAGGCATTGTATATTATGACTGAAATAGAGAAACACACATAAAAGCCCATCAGAACATAATAGAGCAGAAACCTGGTTGTTGGTTTGGGTGAATTTCACAGTGCAGGTACTCCAAAATGAAGAGTGTGTGAATGAGTAATACTGAGTAGATAGGAGTATGCATTAAGATTAATTGAGATTTTCTGTAAAATTGCATCACTGCTGTATAATAGGTTAGCTAAAAAGGTACCCTTATTGTTACAGATAAACATTAAGAATATCCCAAGCAATACAAACTGCAGCTTCTGAAAATCTCATTAAGTTAAATGGAGACCTCTCCAAATTAGATAGAAAATGAAACATTATGATCTTTATGAACGTAAGATTCACCGTGGGGCTGTTAGTCAAGAACTAATTTTAAAAAATCCATCAGTTGTGTACGTTTATGCATATGTGTGTATGTGTGTGAACGCAAAAGCTTAAAGGTTAATTCCAGCAGTCATACCAGCGAGGGTTTAACATTCAGCTGATCACAACAGGACATACATTAACCGCTTACTGGCCAAACAAACACCAGTATAACCTGGTGACTAAATGTCTTCCTGATCCGTTTAAGACAGCAACTGCTATCAAGTGCACTCATAGCTTAAATAAGACTTTGAGCCTTTTTTGAATACATTCTACACATGAATGCACAATTATTTGTTCATGTGAGTGCAGTCTAGCATCTGATGTGCATTCTTTATGTCAGCAACAAGCCAGCAGTCACATTAGGAATGATTATACAAACAACAGGTGATGGTGTGGTAAACTGAGAATGATCCTGGATTTACTAAAAGGGATTTTCTCTTCTAATGGAAAGAACATATCGGTGGGAAAAGAAAACTTAACAAGTTAGAAGACAACAAGATGTGACTCAAATGACTTTTCTGAAGATGTAACAGATATTAAAAAAAAAACAAAACAAAAAAAACCCCGACTAACTGCTTGTGACCAAACAGATTTTTCTGTTGCTATACAACACACTATTAAAGCAAACACTTTTTAAAGGCTTGGTGCTGCAGCTGAGCATCAGGCTTTACAGCACTATAAGTCTTTTCATTCAGTGATTAGGTAGCAAAAATTTACAACCAGATTGAGCTATAGTTTGTTCAATAAACAGCCTTTGGCTAAACAGTCAGTTAATTAGACAATGCTGATAATCGGGGGATTTCAACAAGAGAGCATGAATGTTATAAACTTCATCACTATCTGTGGCATCTGTGCTCAGACTTGGATTAAACATCACAAATCTCACAAGCACACAGACTGCTACCTTCCTCAATTAGAGATTATAAATAAAATATAAAGCTTTTAAAATCATTCTCCCTGAAGGCTTTAAATCGCACTAACCACAACACTTACCTCCATCTCAGTAGGGATTTTTTTTAAGCTAAAGCAGAAGAGCACTTCCTCATGAAATTAACTCACCAGGCACAATGCAGGAAAAAGTGGAGTGTTTCTAAATAAAGCAGCAATCACTCTGCTCAGCCAGGGTGTTACATTGCATTCGGATGATATGGGAATAACTGCCAGAGGGGGATGACTGTTGAAAGTTCACATGTGGCAGTATTCACACATTCAAACTGAAACGAAACCATAAAATTCGACTTTTCTGTAAGTATTTTTCCAGATCAACTTTTAAACACTCAAGAGTGAAGAGACTGTTTTGCCTCATTAGCTCAGTGTGAGATGTGGTGACATTTGTGTCTGGTCACAGTACGGGTACAAAATGAGCAATGATGTCCCAAAATGTAGATGTGGTCTGCCTAAGGTGAGGAAAAAAACATCTGAGTTCATTTCCCACCAACTAAGTTTGTTTTATGTGACTCACTTCAGCACTTAATATATAGCTTCTCAGAAGACCCTACTCTAAATTGTTCTGCCTAACCATGACGTGAACAACAGCAACAACAATAAATTACCTCAACATTTCTTTAGCTTATGGTCTGGCCCCACCAAAAAGGACAACTTTTTATACTTGATTTGATACAAGATTTATTAAAAGAAAAAAATACTTTACCTTTGTGAGCCTTTAAATTCTTTAGATCTTGTTCATATTATGTCATATTGTTGCAAATATACTTTTTAGATACAATGAATAGATTTTTTTGTGCACCAGCTGTTCAGGTCTGAGTTTGAGCTTTTGTCACAAATTTAGGCAGGATTGTGGTGAAGGACGTAAAATCTAAGCAAATGATCACAATTTCTAACCTCAAATGAAAAAACCCTCAAACCAACACAAAATCTACTAAACTCAAGGCTTTAGATTTTTTTTCTGGAGCTTACAATCACAGCTCAAGGTCTGCATCAGCAAAGGGAGTCAGAGTTCGTTCAGTTAAAGGTCGTAATGTAGAACTTGTGTATGTAACAGGTGTGTATGGTCTTATGTTGTCTGTACCTTTTGCACTCTGACACTTTTCCAGTTAATGCTGTGTCTGATCATACTGTACAGGACCAACTGTTACATCAAGACTAAGGTCACAAGGTGACAGTTTAGTAAACTTCATTTGCTGATGAGGACCATATAATGCGCTGGAAAGCTTCAGAAACAAGCAAGAGTACCTCGGGTCAGGTGCCAATGTACAAAACCTCTCTCTGAAGTCCACCACTGAAATTTAGTTGTCTTATGTTTACTTTTAAAAAAGCAGATCAACTTTTGTTACTACCTCCGCCAAGTAGGTTATGTTTTTGGTAGCTTTTGTGTGCGTGCATGTGTGTCATTCTGCCACGATAGCTTGAAAGGTTTTGTGACCAAACTTTGCAGGGGTGTAGAGTGCGGTCATGTTAACAATCCATTAAAATTTGGATTACATCCACCAAGGTCTTCAAGGTCAACTTAATGATTTATTGGTCAAAAATTGACACAAAGCTTTATAACTTAGAAACTATGATTCTAGTGTGGTGTGTATTGTCAACATATAGAAAGTACCATATAAAGATTTTAAATATCATGTCACATTTGACCTTGGACCTCTCCTTCAAGCTCAATTTATGGATCTGAAGGTCAAAGTGATAATAATGCTATATAGAGCTGTTTAAAACTATGTTTTTTACTGCCATTGTTTGCACTGACCACATATAGGCATACAGGGAATGATATATGGGGATTTTAAATATCACGTTACTTTGGACCTCTGACCTCTTCTTCAAGCTTAAATAAGGTCAAACTTTCATAAAATGTCTTTTATCTTTAAAACTATATTTAAAATTCTACTGCCTTTGTTTGCATTGGCAACAGTTAGGAAATGATACTGGTATATGGGGATTCTAAATATCACATTATAGTTTATATCCAAATATCATATCACATTTGACCTCTAAAAGTAAATACTGCCCAGAGAGTGAGCTGCCTTGGCAGAGGTTTGCACTCTCAGAGTGCTTCTTGTTATCACTGTTTTATTGTATATTTAAAGTTGGACCTATTACGTTCCGGCTCTTACTAGAGTAGCTTTGCATGATTCACACTTCAAAACAATCTTATCTTATGTCTGGTCTCATATTGGGCTTTTGGAGCAGGCACTCAGTTCATTCTCTGTCTGAAACAAGCCATTTTAGCTACTCTCCCTTAAAGGCCACCCTTCCTTTAAGCCCACTTTCTTCTGATTGGCTGCTCCTGACAAAAAGAAGGTTTGAACTGCAAGTGGGTGGGGTTTCTGTGTTTCTGTGACATGATCGTATATGTCTCTCAATGACAGAGCCAGAGCCAAGAGTAGGAAGAAAACGGCTGAAACAATACAACAGTTATGAAAGTATCTGCCCATCTGTCTGTCCATCTGTGAGTGACAGAAAATAAAGAAACGCATAATAGGTCCCCGTTAAATCTTGTTGAAGGCTAAATTGAAGGTGTGTAAGTTTCCTGCTGACTGGTGACTTCTTCCTTCTAGTTGACTACAGTTCTGGACAAATCTATGGTCCTGGTGATTCATCAGAACCCTAACTAAAGAGAAGACATTTTATAAAAGGCACATATACATTTTTTATAATGACCAAATGAGCAATTTTGAAGGCAGGAAAAAAAAATCTTCAGACTGCAAATTTATCTTGAGAACATTAACTTGACTGTGGAGGGAAAAAAATGGATCTCATTCTTAATTAACGACGTTCCTTCGAGTGAATGACTTTTGCTAAAAAAACACTTTGTCCTTTGCCTTCAATGAGTAAAGACCCTCACAAGTCTGCTCATTACCTCCAACCCAAACAGTTACCCGAGGCAACCGCTCTCACCGCTGCTTCCTATGAGGCTACTCACACAGAATACAAAGATTAATCTTGCTGCTACGACAGATGGAAAATTCAGTAGGAGTGTTTGTGTGTGTATGTTTCGGTGGGATAGCTGTGGGAGCCACAAGGCCACACAGATGCAGTCTGACCTATTGTATTTAGCAAGGCTTAGCAGTAGCTCTGCTATCCCAGCGCACCTCCATTACAATAATAGCTTCAGTAAGCTGCTGCCACATCAGGATTTGGTCTGTTGCTCTGCAGCAGAACATCTCCCTCCTCGCCTCCCCCATCCTGTCTCAGTCAGTGAAGACACGAACATCATTCTTAGTTATTCTGAGCAGGCAAATAAGGTTGCAAGACAGCTACAGGGAACAACACTAGCATTAGACTACCAGTCTTTAATTATGACTTTAACCAAGTCTTTAGTCCTTAACTAAAGAGAAATAAGTCACATAAGTAAGTCACAAATACATACTTACTCAATTTTGTCGATCCAGATAGATATAATTTATAGATTTCCATTGACCACTGAAAATAAAATTAAACCAGTATACCACTGCAACCCTAAAGTATTTGAAAGGTACAATATTTTGTAACACTGTAAGCCAACAAAACAAAAAAAAAAGACTAAAGAAATGGCATTTTGGTGCTGGTTGAGGTCTACAAAAGGCTTATCTATGTCAGCTATGTGAGTAGTTTGGACAAAGTATTACTGCTGTGTGTCAGTACCAGTTGACTTACACTTCATGTTTTAGGCCAGAAAACAAACCTACTAGCAAAACAGATTTTGCATAGGTCTCCGTATAATCATCACCCATCTGATGAGCCACTAAAAGCATAAACAAACATCTTGGTCACGACATGATCACACAGCACCTGTGTGCCAGGAAACAAGTAACTCAAGAGGAACAGAAAACCAGCCATGATCCCCTCTAGTCCTTTACTCTGCTGCATAAAGCAGATTCAGAACCTCTCTTAAACTCGATAATTAAGTACTGCTAAAATATGTTTATCCGCATTCTTGGGCATAAGCATTAATTATGCATGAGTCTCCAAGTGTGCACAACATTAACATAAAATAATGTCAGCCATTTACACTCCTCATTTTCTCGTGAGTGAAAACAGGAGAGATCAATGCAGTATCAGACAAAAAAATCTAACAGGGTTGAAGGAAGCAATTCTGAATTTAGATCAGCTGTTGTTTCACCTGAACTTAAAGCTAAAGAAATTCTTAAACTCAATTCAAAATGGAATTTATGGTTATTTTAAAACATAGTGTATGACATCCAACTCAGTGTAAACCCACTCTCAGACGGTTCTTAATCTGTTGCATCAATTCCAAACAATTATTCTTCACTGAGCTCAAATCCACCCACTCAAAATCCTGAAAAACATGCTGAAAATATGTATTATCAACAGACACCAAACACAGTGAGAATAGATTATGTATTCAGGTCTTAGCTAGAAGGCTGTAGAAAGAAATCAAACGAAAGCTGAACTATTTATTAGGAGGAAAATACTGTAAAAAAAAATTAAGTTACCTCTATAAAGACTGCCCTTCTATGTTTTTTGTTTTTTGTTTTGTGGCTGGATATAAGACAGGACTGCATTTAGAGGGGAAAAAAAGTGATCTGAAGACTCAATCCCCTCCTGAGCTCCTGGAAGTCTCAGGCAATGCTGCTTCCCTGGAGGCTACGCAGAACTCAGCATGCAGGCGGTAATCACAACCTATCAGCATCTCTGCTGCTGTATCATGGGCAGAATACAAAGCAGTGGATCAGAGAGAAATGTTGAGGCAGGGATAGATTTTCTTCTGTTCAATTCTGAGAAGTTTGTCTTCAGCCTAGTCAACTGCTATTTAAATCATCTCCTAATGCCCAAGTGGAGAAGAAGATACCCCTGGTTTCTCAAAATCCCAAGAGCTCACTACCAACTATTACCCTGATGACACATTTTATTCTGTGCCTGTAAATCTACTCGTCTCTTGCTGCCATCATTTGGAGGTCAGTCATAGTTTCACCCACATGCACTCTGGTGACCGAGTAACTGCAGTTACTCAAAGCCAGCGGTGCAGCGGTTTGTGGTGTGGTAAAGCCAGTAGGTTAGTGATGTCTGTGGTAATGTGTGTGATTTGTCATTAAGATGCCCTCAGGGCAGACCAGGACAGGATCTTCTAACAATCTGATTAGCTTGCTTTCATTTGATAGCAGCAGGCAGCTGGCCCAGAGACTGAGCTAAAAACAGACTAACAGGGGAATAAAGGGGAAGCGATGGATTTTTTCAGGAGCATCAAAGTACAAGACTCAGTGTTCACTGGGTGTCATACTATAGTAGTCTAAAAAGAACCAAGAATATAGGTCCTATACTGTATGTAAGAAATATTCACTGTATACCAAACAAAAACTATGTGTTGACATGTTTTCAATCAAATAATATCATATATGGAAATATATTGCTTCAGGTAGTACTCGTGTAAATCCTGTTAAGAATCAGATGCGATTTTTCCACCCTAAGCAGGCCAGCGTCTGTGAGAACTGTACAGAACTGTAGGGCTGGTAGAAATGGCTGGTCCTGGGGAGGGCTAACTCATTTTGTGTGAAGGGAGGATTTTAGAATAGAGCTGTGTGATCTGCTATGTCCACCAGTTTACAGGATGTCAGCATGTATCTCCTGAACCCAGTGATGAAAGTGAAAAATGTACACATACATAAACTGTGCAGAATACAGAGACATACAACGAAATAGGATGTTGATAGGTTGTTTAAGAAAAGTGACATTTAAACCTATTTTTTCTCTACTTGTGCTTACAGCTTGTTATGAAGTTGATACCATATACTGTAGGGAGGCTAGGAGCATGAGCAAATATCTTTGCATACAAATGCAAATATCAGAAGTACCAGCTTTAATCTAGCGTAATGTTTTTGTCAATAAAATCAATGTAAGTTAAACATTTACTTTCTTACGTTATCTTCTGAGAGGAGGTTTTGGCTCTAAATGCTCCACTATACTTGCAATCTAGCCAATACCGCTAATACTGCATGTCTGACTGCCATGTGGCACTGGGCAGGTGTCATGAAGGTCTACGATGGGTTAGAGGAGTGAGACCGGACTAAAGTCCAGAGAGTAATGTGGACCCGTGCACAAGGAACGTCTCAGTTATGGATTATGATATTTCACTTTTTTCGATATTTCTCAAGATGAGCCTCAGAAGCAGTGGTGTTAGCTATAATACTTTTAATACTTTTAATTGTGGACCGACCCACTCTCTGCATAAACATGCATGAGGAGACATGGCTGGCCCATAAAAATATGACCCCAATAGTGAAGCAGAAGATTTACCAGTGAGGTAATGAAGCTAGCAAAATGCAGTCTGGTTACAACCATGAATGTGTTTTATTGTATTGAGTGGCAGAAGTTCAGAAAATGGAGTATTTTAACAGGGAGTTCAATGCACCTTCATTTAAATAAACCTTTTCTCAGTGCTGAACATAACTCTCGAAGCCCACAAAAACCCCCCCTAAAAAATCTTATAAAGACAGTATATAGTAATCAGTATTGAAAAGCAGCAAGAGGTAACAGTGTTTGCCTCTTGCTGCTTTTCCACAATGTCAGTGTTTTTCAATGTACTGATAAGCCCTGTTGTGACTTAACATTTGATATTGCTTATTTTCTTCAAATACTCAAATATGTGTTTGTGTGTGTGTGTGTGTGTGTGTGTGTGTGTGTGTGTGTGTTGTTATTCAGTGCTTTCTAATAAACGATCAAGATGTTTGATCTGGCATGACTGAGCGAATACAGATTTTGACTCGATTAATAATAGGGACACTGAGTCTGATGGGCATCGTCACCGCCTCTGCTCTTTGTGTTGCTGCCATTTTAACACATCGGGAGGGCTGACACACACACACACACACACACACACACACACAGACTGCAAAGATATGGACTCCACAAGTAACGAAGACTGTACGAGCAATTTCTAAAACGTCTGTTGAACAAACACACCGTACTGTAATTTGCTGAAGAAAGAGAAAAAAAAGTCTCCAACCATCCTATTAACATATAAAAATAAATGTTCTACATACTTTTAGCAGCTCTACATTTCATCATTTAGGACCAAGTTAAGAGGTGCATGTACTGAACAAAGAATTTCACAGCTGGGGAAGAGACCTGTTGATGTAACTGCTAAATAAACTCAAAGAAAATCTTTCACATTTCTGTATGGCAATTCCTTCTTATTTATAGCCTAGCCTTAGTGGATACTTGAAAAACTTAAAAGTCATCCGTTTGTTTACACACCTCTTCCGTTTCTGCCTACATGACCACCTGCATACACACTGGTGCCTCTCCCTGTCCTCACTCCTTTTTCCAAACCACAGACACGCACATCATCTCTTCCTCCTCCCATTCATACATTCTCTCCCTTTCCTCCTCCCCTTTCCTGCCCTCTTGCCTTCTAACATTTCTCCTCCTCCCCCCCCTCTCTCTCTTCTCCTCGCACCCCTCCTACCGTTTGGACTGCAGCAGTTTCTCCTCAGCCTCCTGTCTTTCTCTCAGCAGCCTCTGCAGGTGAAGAATCTCCCTCTGGTAAGACGCTGTCCTCCCCTCCACTGCCTCCTCCAGCGCTGCCAGTCTGGTTGACGCCTGGCTCCGGTACACCTGCACATACACATTAGCAGCACACAGACACAGAGGAATGAGATGTGGAGTGTTGCTATGAGAGAGGTGGATTTACATGAAGGACAGCGCAGCAGAGACAAGTGGAGTGGAGGAGGGGGAGTCTCACACACTGGGACAAGGTGAGGAACAACAACAACACACACACACATGCACATACACACAAACCAGCAGATTCTGCGGAAAGGATGGTGTGAATCCATCTGTACTTTTACTGCATGTGGTGTTTATTTGTTTGGTGGGTGTGTACTTGTCTGTGTGTGTGTCCAGGAAATAACAGTTTTTTATAAAGTTATACTTCAGTCATTGTGTCTACGGATGAGCAGCTGTTAGGCTGCTGACAGTTCACAACAACTGCTGGTAGTGCAGCGCACACACTCCTACAAGTGGAAACTGTTTTATTTTTACTGTGGACTGCTTTACCTCTGATAAAGTCAAGACATAATCTACTAAAGACATGATTGTGAGAAAAATTCAGTGGCAGAGAAAAATACAGATGCACAAAAAGACACAATGACGGTAGATATAATGTGTGTTGCTGTTCTGGGCACTGCAGTTAGAGACAACTTAGAAATGAGAAAAACAAGGTCTGAATAAGGACAGATAGTGTGTGTGTGTGTGTGGGTAGTAGCCATCTCTTAGCCTGTGTATTTGTGTGTGTGCATAGGGACTATCACACTGTCTGCCTGGGAAAGGGTAAAACAAACATGCTTCTTTTACTCTTTCATTTTACATATTAATGGCTTACTGAATAGCTGGCATGCCTGGATGCCTTGATTATAAGGCATTCTTCACAGAGGCAGTTAGGCAAATGGCTTAATGTTTGAATACTGATAATGAATTTGATACTGATTTATCTATCTACAAGGCTTTGCTTCTAAAGCTTTACACCATTTTCTTTTAAAATATAGCAATTATGGTACATGATTAGAGGACTGTTGGGTTGTAATTATCCAAACATGAGGCGTTCACACAAACCATGTTTTGGCCCTAACTGCTCCGGCTTATTGTAGACTGAAGCAAAAGTAAAAATACCTATAAACCACTTCAAATTAGGCCTGTCTTCAACTGTTTTCAGATAAGCAACAACAAATATTAAATGCATTTCCTTAGGCTAGCAATCATAATCAGTGAGAAACCAAGATTCATGTGTAATAAGTAGCCCTACATGTAACAAAAGAAATTGGTTTCTTATGAAAACTAAGTGCAACGTAGCTTTTCTCACCTTAATAACTGTGGTCCTGTGACTGTTAAAGTATGAATGAACCACCTGTTAAATGGGTGTTGGAATTCCATGGACAACCTTGTCTCCTCAGTGACCTCAAAGCAATAATTTCTATGATTTAATATGTATGTGGCATACAGTTTTGTCATTTCTAAGAAATTAAAAATATTTTTTAAATTTTTGATTTTTGCTCCAGCTAAAGAAGGCCTTGATGGATAAAAATGTAAGTAAGAAGTAATTAGATTTTTTAAATTTAAATGTGAATAATAATCCATGTGTTCATATTGGGTGGGAGTTCATACTAAACTTAGCATTCTTTGTTGATTTTATTTTAATTTTCCACTTGTTAGATTTAAGCTATGGCCGTACTGTAGCACAAAAACTTAGCACAAAAAGTTGAGTGTTTGGTTGATTATTTCTTTGTTGTAACAATGCTTCTTGGCAATAAATCTTATACTGTTGGAAAACCTGTTTATTTCCCCTTAAATGGTGCCACATTTGTAAGGAAAATCCCTAAGGAAAGGAAAATTGAGCCTATGATGGGGTCCATGCTCACAGGTGCTGCTAATCAGGCACCAATCAGGCACCTGATTGTCAGCACCTGGGGTACCAGAAGCTCAAAACAAGAGTCAATAGCAGAATAAGCTGTTTGGCATTGGCAGAGAAGATTTTCATGGGCACAACCCACATACTCAACTCTGCTGGTCAACCCACAAATGTATTTTCCTTAAAATTGTGGCACCATTTAAGGGGAAATAAACAGGCTTTCCAACAGTATAAGATTTATTGCCAAGAAGGATTGTTACAACAAAGAAATAATCGATCAAACATAAATTTCTTTACTTTTTGTGCTAAGTTTACGGTACGGCCATAGCTTAAATCTAACAAGTGGGAAATTAAAATAAAATCAACAAAGAAAGCAACAGCTTGTTATGACAATTATTTGCTGTGAACTAGGACTGTGCCTTATCATATTGTCTGTGATAATATCAATCAAAATTTTTATATGATATAAAAGTGTCATCACAATATTAATGATATAGTGATACCATGCATTTACATTTGCTAGCGTGTACAACGACTCAAGCCCAGACATGTCTGAGAACAAGAGCAGTGTGTCAGCCTCCAATTTATTACCTAAAAAGGGAGCTAATTCAACAGCCTTCACTAAAGCACAGTACTTTGCAAAAGAAAACTGTTCCCTCTAAAGGTGGAAACAACAAACTTGTTTCACCACTTGAGGCAAAAGAACACCGTCGAGTACAATCCAGCTATCAAGGTCCGCAAGTTAGTAGCAGCTGGTGATGTGCGGCCCAAAATTAAACAAATGACTCAATCTAGCATCGCTGGAGCACTTGCTGGCTGACTTCGCATCACAAATTTCCTTGAAATATTGTGACATACACTACCGGTCAAAGGTTTTAGAACACCCCAATTTTTCCAGTTTTTTATTAAGATTCATGCAGTTTAATGTCTCATTGCACTCTGAAATGAAAGCAAAGTACAAATAAGCAATTGGAGTTAAAAAAGAAATCATGGAATCAATTTATAGACCAAAATGTATTCTAAACTTTTGACTCATCAAAGTAGCCACCTTTGGCAGATATAACAGCTGAACACACTCGTGGCATTCTTTCTACAATAGTAATCAAATATTCTTCAGAAAGTTCTTCCCATATCTGTTGCAGAAGTTCCCATAAATGTGTGGCACTTGTAGGTTGCTTTGCTTTCACTCTTCTGTCCAGTTCATCCCAAACCAGCTTGATGGGGTTTACGTTTGGAGACTGTGCTGGCCACTCCATGTTTTCAAGCTTACCATCTTGTTCTTTTTTCCTGAGGTAGTTCTGGCATAGCTTGGACTTATGTTTTGGGTCATTATCTTGCTGTAGGATGAACCCCTGACCAACTAGGTGCATACCAGAGGGTATTGCATGGCACTGCAGAATGCTATGGTAGCCGTTTTGGTTCAGGGTGCCTCTCACTCTG